>JAMKQA010029954.1:0-10959 GCA_024699735.1 Posidonia australis
AAGGGTTAAATCTCAAGTGGGGAACTTGAGGAGTGGACTAAGCCGGAGTTGGCTGAACCACTATAAATCCATTGTCTTTGCGATTGAATGTTCTTTGTATTAAATTCTTAGATTGCATAACAAATTCCAAAGACATAATTAAAACCGGAAAAACTCTATTCACCCCCCATCTAGAGAAGCTTTAGTATCCAACATAAGCTTGCATAAATCAATGGTCTTGATCTAGGAACAATATACCACGTCTTTGCAACTTGCCCACAGTTCATGATGTAATTTCTATCAATCCTTTATTGAAATCATTCTAGGATGTTCTATCAACATCACAAGTACTAGTTTTTTGCTTAAAATAGTCATACTTCCATATCCCTCTATATTTCACCCACCAACCTCCATATTTCACACATAATGCTAGCATTGCCTCCTTATTTCTATACCACTCCATGACTAGAAAAAAAATATGCAACAAAACAAAATAAGCATAAGCATAATCAAATAAACATAATGATAAGCATGATCAAATAAGTGTAATCATAAGCATAATGATAAGCATAATCAAATCAATGCAATGACAAGCATAATCAAATAAAAACAAATCAAATAAGCATAAGCATAAGCATTCTAGTTACAACAACTACCCTAGTTTACATAAAGTAGTAGCAAATGATAATCAAATTAGAAATTGCAATAAACTAACATGAATGCTAATCAAAAGATGTTGTAATACTAAAGTGCAACTAATATGAATGCAAACAAGAAGAAAACAAACAACATGCAATAAACCGACGAACTGATCAAAAGAAGAAAACAAGAAGAAATTGAAATAAACTAGAAGAAACTGAAATAAACCAAATGAAGTTGCAATAAACTAAAATGCAACTAACATGATTGCAAATAAGAAGGAAACAAACAAAAAAATATATTTAATTAACATGCAATAAACCACATAGAAACTACAAAATGTAGAAAAGGTATTTAGAAAGGGGTTTCAAAATAAGGTGCCTGGTAGTATAATCAAGAACCTTAGGGTAGGATATGTGCTACTGGTTCTCTGAAAACCCTAATGTTAACAATAGAAAGAGGGAGGTCAATGTTATTGTAGCTAGAAAAAAAATAAGGTTAGGGTTATGAAGAACTCCCACCTACTTGAAGACCCCCAATGTAGCCTAGATTGTGGGTGTTGTTGTGCTATTGATCAAGAAAACTACATCGCTAGGACTCCAGAGATGCATAAGTCAAAAATCAAGAGAAAGAGAGATGATTTTGGAGAGAGATGAAAAGGAATTAATGTTTTGGAGATACATACCTCATCGAAAGTACTTCTCTAGTCTTAAAAAGTGTCGATGAGCAAGAGACTATACTAGAATACAAGAGCTCAAGTGATCGTAGATATTGTAGGAATAAATCTCTAGGAACTTTGTTGAACACATCCTCTAGCCACATCTCTCCTTTGTGGAAAGAGCTTAAGGCATGCTTTGCGATTGTGAATTCGTTCATTACATATCATGTCTAGAATGGATAGTCTATGCTTTTTTGGAATAATAGGTGGTTGGATCAATTATCACTTAAATATGTATTCCTGGAGTTATATAGCCTAGCCAAGTATAAGAAATGGTCCCTGACTAGAATGGTCGAAGCATTCTCTCGACAGGGTATGAGTTTTTTCTCATCTTATTCTGATATTCTCCCTCTACTGTTTGCTCGATTAGGAGACCATTTCAGTTTTGGCACTAACCTCCTCTGAAGATTCTATCTACTGGACTCCTTGTTTGTAAGTCTTCTCTGTTAAAAGTTGTTACAATGTTATTAATGATGAAGGTTTGCGATCTCTATATAAGAATACTATTTGGAATAGCATTGTGCCTCTCAAGGTGAAAGTTTTCTCTTAGTTGGCTCTTAAAGATAAGATCCTTGCTCGTGCCAACCTAATCGAAAGAGGTTGGCAAGGGCCACCTGGGTGCTATATCTACGATGCTTAGGAATAAACTGTGTCACATATCTTCTTTCATTGCTCTATATCTAGAGTAATATAAGATTTTCTTGTAAGAAATGCTGACTCCTTGTTTTCTAACGTTTCTCTTAAGCAAGTTTTTTATTTGAAACAACATATTGTGATCCAGATCTATAATCTAGGTTGGAATACTTTGATTCTGGTGATTTTTTGGTGTCTTTGGTTAAATAGAATGAAGTTGTTTTCCGTAATCACATTCGAGGTGATAATTCTTTTCTCTTTTTTTGAATATTTTGGTACTAACTTCTTTTTTGTTAGACCATAACAATTCTATACAGAGGAAAACCTTGGCTATCAGGGTGTTACAGATTAATTATGACATTCCTAGCAGCTCTTTGAGTCAAGCTATCGATAACTGTACTCCTACTCCCAACTTGGACAAACGCTAATCTATTGATCTAAATGCTAAATGAAGTAGATGGGAGGGGAGCCCAACCTAATGCTATTTGCATTGCCATGTTTGCTATCTCAAGGAATGTCTATTTTCCTAATTTTGTTCTATAGAAGACTTTCTATTTATTTTTGTGATAAAACTAGTATCTATATTTTGGTGTATTATTATAATACCTTTGGGTATATGCTGCATTTGTAGGATTTTGACCTTACAATGGTTTCATTGTTATGGTTTTATATTAATGCTATTACCATTTACAAAAAAAAAAAGAGCTCAAGTGATTGCTAGTCTAGGGTTTCAACAAGAAGAGAGAAAGAAATGGGGAAACCAACGATCTCTTGATTTTGTTATGTTATTGTGAAGGAGTATTTGTGTCATTTTATCCAACTTGACAACATAAACCAACGGAAAATGTAAGGTTTGTTAACTAAAGGATATATGTGCTAAAAAGTAAGTTTTGAAGGATATTCCCATCATTACATAATAATGATAGGTATACTTACAATTTAAGTAGTTTCTAGAAATATGTAAGTAAAGAATTCTTATTTATTTGTGTTGGATGAAGATAGGTATTTCGCATATGTATTTGAAATTTGGAGATATGTCCTTGATTTTGGAAAGTAATCAGTCAATGGCAGACATGTCTACTCAATTTTATGGATGTAAGGCAAATTCAATATATTTCAGCGAGAATTACTTCGAGAGGGATTTTATTTGAAATACGAATGTCGAAATCTAGGAGTGTACGACATGGTGAGCAAGAGAATAGGATCGTATTATCCAAGTGAAGTTTTCCTCTTTGTCTTAGGAAGCACAGTCAATCGTGGATTGATTATAATAGTAATAATTTTTTGACTTTCTACTTAAGTGTGTACTGAAGTGGATATATTTTAGATGTTAGTATCTTAATCTTCTTTTAAATCATTTAATCTTTTAGAAAGACTTTGAGGTTGGTTTTCTTTTAAATCAGTTAATTAGTAAGATGTTATTAATAAATCTCAAATTTTAAACACTCTTTTTTTGCAACTACCATGGAGTTATAACTTCAGTTTTTTTTTTTCCCTTTTTTTTGAAAAACACCCTAGGTGGCCAACTGAGGTTATAATTTACAACTTTCCTTTTTCCCTTCCATCTTACTAATTAACTGCCATGTTGTCTACTTGTTATCCTCTTGAATTCTACCTCAGCGGATCCCCTATATACGTTTTTTTTAATGTATAAGATCCGTTCATCTTTCTTGTTCTTCTTTTCCCTGTGAATATCAAAAGAAAAATTATACCCCATCAACCAAATTCTTATCTCAAGTTCTTTGGCATTGTTGCAGTTCCAAAGCTCCCATCATTACTGTTTTTACTCATCGCAGGTGGTCGGAGAATGCACTTTTCCAAATCCATGGTGGAGCTTCATTGACTGGAATTCTAGCAGTAACCCAGATGATTATTCAGAAGACAGAGCCCTGAGATGGCATTCAGAAGCTAATAATTTATGTGATATATGCTCAAATCAATGCAGATTTCCCTGCAACTATACATTTCTATTCATCAACTTCTCAATCTTCCATCTTCTACATAGATTATCTGTGGGGTTTTAAGTTTGTTTTCTTCCTACCAGGAGCATGAGATTCTCTCTCCACCTTCTGCATTTCTATTCAGATGATTTTGTTTGTATTTGATCTCAAACGAAACCACTCAACTCTCTCCTTTTACCACACCTGAATTCAAAAAAATTAAAATGCAGGCTCCACCTACACTACACCCCTCCAATCTCTCTTGTCATTCGCCCCCACCCCACCAGTTTCTTGTCCCCATTTCCTTTCCACTGTTCTCAGTATTTACTGAATTTTCGAAAGAAACCCAAAAAAAAAAAAAAAAAAAAAAAATCCTCCACCACTATCCACCCTTTTAGCAACCCAAGTTCATCACTACTCCACATCTCCTACCATTCAACTCTGCACTAGTATTAATATTAACCTTTTCTTTATGTCCATTAGTCAAAAAAACTCATCATTCTCATCAATCCCATCAACACTTCATTCAAGCCCATCCCCAGTTCCTATTTAGTTACTCCTCCAACACCATCTCCCCCATCCCAAGACTATAAGACACCAGTCGATCTCCCTATCTCCCTCCTACCCCAAGTGTGGAACTCCATGGGGAGTTGGTGGGAGGGAGAGGAATGAAACGAGTGGGTACCCAAGATGTGGGAGGAGGACGCCGACATGGCAATGTCACCGCATCATGGCCGTGCGAGGTGTTGTGAAGGAACTCACGGCTCCAATGGGCAACATACCGGTCTCAAGCGCGTCAAGGCGTTGAGAAGGGCTTGTTCATGTTTGTCCCGGAGGTATGGTGACAATGTGCAGCGAGCGTTGGGCAGCGCGTTGATGCGGAAGTCGTCGTCTCCGGCAGACGGGTACCGGAGGATTGGTGACACCTGGGATCGTGACGGTGGTGAGAACTGCGATGGTGATGCCGGGAATGCGATGCGGCAACGGCGACCACCATCGCCGCTGGTGAATCATTCGGGAAGGAAGAGGTGGAAGATCGTTAGAGCTTTCAGACGCTTTCTACCGATAAGAGCTAACAAGTCATCTACATCTACCGAGTAGAGATGTCGAAGCAGTGCTCCTTCCCTTTCCATGTTGCTCATTCTTCTGTTTCATCTAAAATTTCGGTGTTCTTCGGGTGTTTTGCACCTTTTTCCTACCATATCAGTGGATTCGATGGTTCTCCCACTCTCTCGTTTTGATGGTTTATTCTCATCTGGATACTTCTTTTCGATAGTCGAACTTCTGGTGTTTAGCTACATGAATACAAATCAGTGCGGTTTTAAAAGCATCGTAATTTGCAGTCCATGATAGACCCGAATCCAAAAGTTTAAAACAATTTGGGGGCAAGAAGTGTAAAGTCAGGTATATGATGGTTTTAAATCCAAACATTTTGACCAACTGGAGTCAGATTCGAGTAGATATCACGACTTCGGAATCCAATATCAGAAGTACAGTACACTCCCAAGTCTCAACCGTTGAAAGCAAGAGTGGATACTGAATATTGTTCAGAATATGCCATAGAACAGTACAATGATGATTTAAATTTTGAAAAAAAATTATGCGTTCGATGTTGTTACCGTGAATATTTTTAGGTTGGATTTTGAAGCAACTCCAAATTAAATCTGTCGCCGACATTGGAATCAATGGTGGGACCAACTGCACCATAGCAGTTGATTAAAGAGAGTGAAACTCACACTTCCTTTCTAGATTCGAATCTCAAGGACCGCAAGGAGTAAAAATATATATCTACCGATTTCAAAAGACATTGGAATCAATGGCTGACAATCTCAACTGTTTTGATACATAAATGTTACAAACAACTGCATTACCCTTACAACAAGCAAAGCCATCCGGGCAATTCAAAGAATTTTCTACTGGATCTTCATGATGCACTTTTCTATTTCTTCTGATTGTTTCATGAATAAGTAAAATCCGGAGACATGCATTTTCTTTCTCATGGCACATCTTTGCCAGGCATGAAACAATCGAAAGAAATGCAATTTAATTTCTCTATTTTTCAAAATTTAGAATGACAAAAATAGAACCTTACTTGGGCCAACCGATGCTTTAGTTAACAACCAAATTCTGGGGGGAAAGCGCTCTCCAGCCAATATCTCTCCTATTGAAACCCTCAGGCCAATCGATTTCTTCAACAGCTTGGTAAGCTCTGTTGCATGCTTCATCTATATCTTTCCCTGTCGCCGTTACACCAAGTACTCGCCCCCCAACAGCAATAAAGTTCCCATCAGAATCTAGTGCTGTTCCAGCATGAAATATTTTTACAGTTGGAGCCACAAGCTCAGCGTTATCTAGATTCCTTATTATGCTTCCCTTTTTATAGTCTCCAGGATAACCTTGGCTTGCCATGACAACTACCATGGCTGATCCAGGAGACCAATCCAATGACACCGTGTCAAGCTGTCCTCTACAAGCTGCAAGGAGAACTTGTGCCAAGTCAGACTCTAACCTGACCATCAACACCTGCAAGCAAAAGGACACTGATTATAATAGAAGAAAATACGGCAGGTTTACAATAATTGTTGACAAGGAAACACTACATTAGTAAATATGAAGCTGTAACATAAATGGTAAAATATTTGAAAGTTCAGGCAACATCTCAGTTTTCAGTCCTCTTTCAAAATATATATTCCAGTATGTAATTTCAGAATCCATATTCACACTCACTTTTATGGTAAAAAAGGACTTCAATGAAACAATATTTAGTAGCAGATTAACATCAGAGAATTGGTTAACGAATTCACACAAAATGAAAAGGCAATATGGTAATAATTCTTGAGAAAGAGAGAAGTATATCCAAAAGACTGCACTGCCATGCCCTGTCGTTAGCTTTTCTAAAAGACATGCACACGTTTAATAGAAGTGATAATATAGCTTATTATAATGTGTTAGCTTTTCTGAAAGACTGCACTGCCTTGCTCTGTTGTTGACATTGATGATGATAAATTTGTAATGATAATGCCTTCAATCCATCAATCACACTCCTTACCAAGTATTAACTTCTCGTTGAAAAATCATCAAACTCCCAACAGGAGCAGATTTAGTTTGGCAGGTCCGTATACAAGTCCTTAAATAATGATTAGAGAGGAGAATGTAATTTCTACACGTGTTGGATGAAAGGTTGCTTTTTGTGAAAGTTAACAATAACTTCCCAAAATACAGAAGCAAATTTCAAAATCGTATGATTAACTAAGCAAGAGACGTGAATATATTAAGGTCTGTCTTGCAAGAAACTAAGACCAATTACAGGGGCAAACCTATACCCTCTTAGCCCTTTGAAAAGTCTAAATGTAAATGATGATGGGGCCAAAGTGCATCACAAGTTTTGGTAGTTTTGCTAAATTGACAATAGCCAGTGAACAAAAATTAAAGTGCAGTCTCTAGAGATCCTTGCAAATTGATGCCAATTCAAAGTAAGCATTCAAGATGGTTCTTGTGAGCTAGTTGGAAAGCTCCAGTTAATTGAAAATGGAGATATAAAATGTATCACAAGGTCAAATTAAATGCTTTACTGGTACAATATTACTGTCATTTAAGTAGGAAAGCTCCAAGGTAATATTAGTGTCATTTAAAGTTTCTACTATTAAAAAGGGATTAAGTGGATGTAGGCACAGCCATTCTAATTGGGTTACCGATAATTATCCTATATGGCAGCACTAACAGAACCAGCACTAACCGTTTTTATCATTAGATGATTCAATTTGACAAATCACATTTTGAATGTGAGTATTTTTAAATGATAGGTAATAGAATGAAAATAAAAAGAGTAAAAAATATCTTATCCATATCTGACCTGACATTCTGGATCTCCAAACCGAACATTATATTCGATGAGCTTGGGCATGCCAGTTTTTTTCTCAATCATAAGCCCTGCATACAAGACACCAACAAACTTACAACCCTCTGCAGCCATCCCTTTCACGGTTGGGAGGATTATAGATTCCATGACTACAGACTGAAGCTTTTTTGTTAATACTGGTGCAGGAGAGTAAGCTCCCATTCCACCAGTATTTGGGCCTGTATCACCATCACCAACTCTTTTGTGGTCCTGTGCAGATTCAAGAGGCAATGCATTCTCACCATCAACCAAAGCAAAGAATGAAGCTTCTTCCCCCTCAAGAAATTCTTCAACAATGACTCGAGAACCAGCTGACCCAAAAGAACCTTGCACCAACATAAAATCAATGGCTTTATATGCCTCTTCCAAAGTCATGGCAACAATAACTCCCTTTCCGGCTGCTAATCCATCTGCTTTAACAACAATAGGTGCCCCCTGCTCCTTTACATATTGTTTTGCATCAGAAGGGTCTGTAAATGTTCTATACTGCGGGAAAATGTAATTAAATGTATTAAGTTGGGACTCTTCAGAGAGACAGTCATGGACCTATTTCATCTAAGAAAGCGCATGCATGTAAAATAAGCCTAAATATGTACAGAAAAGGCCAATTAGCAAGTTGATAACAAATGTAGAAAAGAAAAACAAATGAAAGGACTGATAACACATGCAAAACCAAATAAACAGGGAATCTGCTGGAATATAAGCGTCCTCCAACAAAGAAATGTAATAGACATAATAACTAAAATGGACTTGTAAAATCCATAGAAAGACAGGACAAATTCAAGCATTTAAAGGCTTTGGGCGTGTACCATAAATCATAATCAACTTTATTTTAGCAATAAAATTGTTTGTCAAAAAGTTGCTGGTGAAATTTCTGTATATCATATAACACAGGAAGGTGTCTATCAAAACAGAGATACAAACCTTTGCGGTAGGAATACCATATTTATCACACAACTTCTTCATAAAATCCTTAGAGCCTTCAAGTGCTGCAGCTTCTGCTGTAGGTCCAAATGTTGGAATTCCAACTTTAACAAGATCATTTGCAAGCCCAACAACAAGAGGAGCCTCTGGACCCACCACGACCAGACCAACTCCCCATTCTCGACAAAATGAGATAACAGCTGAACTGTCATATATGTTAAGATCCGATACGCATGTTGCAGTCCCAGAAAGTGCAATACCTGCATTACCAGGAGCACAGTAAACCGCATAACAGGATGGGGATCGCTGCAAAGCATAACAAAGTGCATGTTCCCTTCCACCACCTCCAATAACTAATACTGTCAGCCTTTTTCCTTCAAATGAAAAGAAAAGAGAGCTCAATCGACATTTTCCTCAATCAAAGTACTGGGCAAAACTGATATCTTTTTGATATTTTGAAAAGTCCACAAGCATACAATGGTACTTCAAACCTAAGTTCATTTTCTGGATGTAAAATAGATTACTATATTGGAAACAATGCAAGTGCAGAAAATAACTATGAATTCAGATATCATTCAAAAGCCTTTATTACTTCAAATGCACTTTTCTGTCTAGACACAAAATGTGTTAACCCTAATTTTAAATATGCAACCATAAAAATGTGAATAACCTTAAACCGCTTCAAAGGTGAAAATAAACCTATTGTTGCAATTAGAGACGGTTTTCTCACCTATGATACTATCATTGTCATTACCTGAAACATCGGACACTTCAGAAATTTCATTAGAGCTCTTCAATGCCTTTATAATGGCATTCGAGCGAAAGGAGACGAGTGATTTTCTGGTGTGACATGAAAAATTAGAGCACTGTCTCCGACTGCCAAGAAACGAGATGGAAGAATTGGCAAACACACACACATTTTTCATTAGAGATGCTTCCATAACTCGAACGCGTGGGGTGCTTAAGGAAATCCCAGCTCTGTAAGCAGTGCAAGCCATATCTCTAGAAATGGACCCAAAAAAAAAAAACAAACAAACAGATATTAGAAGAAAACTGCACCAAGCATTCACATAGGACATGCAAAACGATTTGCTGTAAAGTCTTTCTCAATTACTTCGATTGATTTCTTCCACAAAACTTTTTACAGATTCAGATGGCACTGCCTCATCACTAAATCAAAACTTGGGGTTGTCTCCCAATAAAACAAGATCACTGCATTATTTCTTTCTTTTATTAGAAACGTGTGACGATCATGATAGATATCCAATTCCATATTCCCAGACTAACCATCTCTACTTTAAACATATGGGAAAATCTATCTTGGGACCAAAAATTAAATCTCTTTCGAGTGTTTTTAACAAGCAAGAAACAACAGTAGGACTTTTAGTTTCAGATTGAAACGACAGTTTCCTTGCTGAAATATGGCTGGAAAAAAAAAAATCTAATCTTTTGGTGATATACGCAGCAGAATACACTAGAAACAAGAGAGGGAGAGAAATCACCGGGGAGAGGGCCGAGCAAATGGGGGCTTGTGGAGTGGTCGCGGAGTGTACGCGCACGGGAGAGAGCACTGAGCAGTCACACACCAACGAAATCCTGAATCTTTTGTATACTAATTAATTCAGTATTTTATTATCAAAAAAATAGTATTTTATTAGGAAAGTACTTTATTAATTTATTATTATTTATCAAAAAAAATATTTTATTATATTTGTAATTTAGTAAAATAATTTAATCTCTTTATTTTTCATGTTATATATATATATATATAGGCTAATTTTCAGATGAGATCCGACCTTACTTAAGTTAAGTGAGGCCTTTGAATTTTTTCAGTAAATCATGTTGTATTTCATTCATAAATTACTGAAAAATTAATTTTAATATGAAAAGATAATTTCAATATTTACTGAAAATGATTGAAATTATAATATAAGTAAATTATAAATTAATGAAAATGATTGAAATTATAATATAAGTAAATTATAAATTAAAATAGGCAAGAGATCAGTTGCATCCTCCCTCAAATTAACAAATTTGAGGGAAGATGCATCATTATGGTTGATTGTTAATCTAGTGGCTAGTATTGAAACCACTTATTTAGAGATAAAACTACTAGTAGTTTCGTTTTTGGAGGGAAATAATTTTTCATTTTTTTATTTAATTATTTTGAAGTATTGTAGTTATTGCAAGTGGTCTCTACTTGTAAATTTATTAGTAAAATTTTTATT
>JAMKQA010029955.1:0-13133 GCA_024699735.1 Posidonia australis
GGCTGGGGTTAGAGTCCCCAGTTACTCGGGCACCAGGGCGTCCCTAGGACGTACTCCGTGCTTGTACCAGTGAGGGTACATTTTGAGGCTGCGGCCGGAGCGGTTGAACTCCAGTACGAGGTGGTTCATCGTGGCACTGTAGTGTGGGTGTGGTGACATGGAATCCACACCAGCTGCTTGAGGCCAGGTCGATCGCCTGTGGCCAGGGTGATACGACCAGTTATGTAATGGAAATGTGGATTTGTGTGTGAGAACTAGTTTCTAGCCCGGTTTATGGCAAATTGTGCTTATGGTTTTTAAATGATGTTTTGGGCTAGGAAGCTTGATGAAATGACTTGATTTTCTCCAGTGTTGAGAATAAAGGCTTTGAAAGAGCATGAGATTTAGAAAAGAAAAGAAAAGTTTGAAAAGCCATTGCTTTACGAGTTTTGAGACTTGCATAAAAGGTTTTTGAAAATGATGCTTTCTAGCAAGGTTTTCTGTGCTTTTAATGTTGTTTTGGGGCGCGTACTGTGTGGCATTCTTGTCACTCACGCGTGTTTTCTTGTCCCCTTGTTTTCAGGTGCTGTGTTGTAGGAGCAGTCTACTCTGGTGCATCTTCTCGAGCCACACTTGCAGCACACAGGTCTGGGTAGTTAGCTTTATTTGTTTTATATTGCTGCTTAGCTGCTTTTAATTGTGTTTAGGTAGTTCTCGTACTGTTGTGTAGCACTGGGGTGTTACAATATCACCAACTCAGGATCCGAGAATTAGATGTGCAGAAGACAACTTTTTGGACTTGATATGGCCATTACAAGTTCCTAGTCATACCATTCAGACTGATTAATGCACCAACAGCTTTCAAGGACTTGATGAACAGAGTGTTTAGGCCCTACCTGGATCTGTTTGTGGTAATTATTGTGAATGATGTGCTGGTATATTCTCTGGACATTCAAACCCACCAGAGGCATTTGAGGACCATACTAGACACTTTAAGATAGCATCAGCTTTCTGTTAAGTTCTCTAAGTGTGAGTTTTAACTAGAAGAGGTGTCTTTCCTTGTTCACATCATATCAGGAAAGGTATCACGGTAAATCCAACCAAGGTGGAGGCAGTTAGTAGCTAGACCAGACCGAAGATCATGATAGAGATCAGGAGTTTTCTAGGTTTGGTAGGATATTACCAGAGATTTCTCCAGAATTTTTCCAAGATTGTTGCCCCTTTCACCAGATTGATCAGGAAGAAAGTGCACTTCCCTAGGGATGGGCAGTACGAGGAGAGCTTCAATGAGTTGAAGACTCATCTAGTTACAACCCTAGTTCTAGCTTTACCATTTGGGAGTGGTGGTTTCACTATCTACAATGGCACTTGTGGGATCGATTTAGATTTTATTCTGTTGCAGCATGGTATGGCTCAATGATCGTGAGAAGAATTATCCCACCTATGATCTAGAGATGGTTGCTGTTGTTTTTGCCTTGAAAATTTGGAGGCACTATTTCTACAACGAGCAATTTGAGGTATTCACAAATCACAAAAGTCTGAAGTATATCTTCACACAAAAGGATCTAAACCTGAGACAGAGACGTTAGGTGGAGTACATCAAAGATTTTGACTTTAGCTTGTCGTACCATCCATGGAAGGTAAATGTGATTGTTGATGTTCCAAGCCGATGCACTCATGTCATGGCTAGCTTAAATGATCAGAGTGATGTGTCTTATTTGATTACCGCAAGTGCACAGCGTACTCTGTAGTACGTGGCAAATACAGGTCAATCCCACAAAGAAAAGTGTTCAAGGATAGAGATTTATTATCAATTATTGAGATGAAAAAATGAGAGAGATGATGACTAAGGACTAAACACTTAAGAAAAATTCAGAATAAATGAAGAACTAGGATTTTTGAATCCATTCATGTAAATATAAATGCATGACTAAATCCACTCTATGTTTCCCAATTGATCTAAATAATTTAATTCATTGATTCTTATCTTAACAAGCATAATCTATATGCAATGCACCATAGACTATCAAGTCATGGAATAAAAATACAGAAATCAAATTAAATCAAATGACATATGATGGAATTGAGATTATATACACAACCCTCAATTAAATATTCCCTAAGTATAGACTAAAAAGATGAAATCAATGTTAATCTATTAAAGTTTTTCGATTCATTGAATGATCTATGTAATATACATCCAACCCACATATTCATAGCATTAAGCATAAAGAGAAAACATAGAGCAATTTAATCATAACATATAATATTACATGAACTTCATCTCAATCCTAGATCTAGAAAATTAGTCACACATGATTACGTAAAACAATAAAATAAAAGAAGGGGAGAGAATAAATAGAAGACATAATTAAATAAAAAAAACTTTTTATTGATGGGAACCTGAGATTACACTGATGATCTTCAGGATCTCCCAAAATAAAATAAAAGAAAGTGAGTCTAAAACCTTGCTTCCTTCCTTCCTTTCTTGCTTGGGGATCCATAAATCTACATAAGGGGTCCTTTTATAAGCTTACAAGGACTTACATATGTCAGAGACAAATCTAAATATAAAATTTAATCTTGAATTTTGAATACAAGATATTTACAATTGAGAATCTTATCCAAAGAAGGCCAAGTCAAAAATATCTGGTGCAAGTGCTTGGAAGGCGTCGGATCTACATCTGAGTGCCTAGGAGGTGTCCATGTAATCTAGGATCTTCTTTGACTTTTTCCACAGCTTGATTAATATTTTGCTAGTATTTAGGCACATGGAAAATATGTGTTTGACCTCTTGACACAACTCTAGAATTTTCCATACAAAAATCTCTTCTTTTCTGACACAATTATTCTTTTCCCCTTTATTTTTTGTAGATTCTTTCTAAGTCCTCAAGTTCTGTAAAATTTGCACAAAGCACCTCGAGTAATATTATTTATATACAAAATAAACAAATATGGGAATAAAATATGCATGAATTATGGGTTAATCACAGAGATTGGAAATTGTTAGAAGGACTAGTAGAGTGCAAACCTCGGAGACAGTCTCAGGAAGCTGCCAGAGTTTTGTAGACTAATTTATCTATTCGTCCTGAGATGGTGGAGGCCATTGTTGTCGCTCAACAGTTGGATTCCTTTGTGCCAAAGATCTAGAGGAAGCTGAAAGCTGAGGATGAACCTCACTTCTCAATTGGAGTAGATGGTGGGTTGAGGTGCAACCTGCAGTTGTATGTGCCTCGAGTAGAAGAAATCAAGAAAAGTCTGCTTGATGAAGCCTGTCGCTCTAGATACACTATTCATCGAAGAAGCACCAAGATGTACAAGGATCTAAAAAGGAATTTCTTGTGACCTGGAATAAAGAGAGAAATTACTGAGTATGTGACAAAGTGTACAACCTGCTAAATGGTGAAGATTGAACACTAGAAGTTCGGAGGAACTCTACAACCTCTGGACATCCTAATGTGGAAATGGGAGCATGTGTCGATGGATTTTGTTACTGGATTGCTTAGGATTAGAAGGAAGAATGATACAATCTTGGTAATTGTGGATCACCTTATGAAATCGGTACATTTTTTGCCTATGAGGGTGAATCTTTCTTTGACTTTACTAGCAGAGTTGTATGTAGCTAAAATTGTTCAGCTGTCATGGTGTCCCAGTGTCTATAGTGACTGACAGAGACACGATTTACCTCGAGGTTCTAGGGCGCATTGTAGGAGGCTTTTGGTATTGTGTTGAACTTCAGTACTGCCTTCCACCTTCAGACAGATGATTAGACAAAGAGGACAATTTAGACACTAGAGTATTTGTTGTGGACCTACATCTTAGATTTTGGTGGTAGCTGGGAAGATCATTTGCCTCTGATAGAGTTTGCTTACAACAACAGTTACCACCTCAACATTGGAATGACGCCTTATGAGGCATTGTATGGTAGACTTTGCAGGACCCCCACCTATTGAAGTGAGATAGGTGAGAGACAACTTGTTGGCCCTAAGATTGTATAGCAGTACAAGGGCAAGATGGACTTCATCAAGAAGAGACTAACTAACTGCGTAAAGTCGATAGAAAAGCTATGCAGATTGAAGAAGAAGGCCTTTGGAATTCAAGGTGGGAGACTTCGGTTTTTTGAAGATGTCACCAACCAAGGAAGAAGTGCAGTTTAGAAAATGAGGCAAGTTGAGTCCCCGTTACATTAGACCATATCAGATTACCAAGAGGGATGGTGAGGTGGCATACAGGTTGAACCTGCCTCTAGAGCTTGCTAATGTGCATAGTGTCTTCCATGTGTCCATACTGAGGAAGTACTTTGCTGATGCGTCCTAGGTGATACCAGTACAGCTAGAGGAGCTTCAGGAAAATTTGTCTATGGTAGAGGACGTAGTGCAGATATTGGACAAGAAAGAGCAAGTCTTCGAGAACAAGGTCATCCCTCTGATGTTGGTGCAGTGGTAGCACCATGACATAGAAGAGGCAACTTGAGAGCGTGAGGTTGTCATCCAGATGTTGTACCCCCATTTGTTCTATTAGAAGTGAATTTCAAGGACGAAATTCTTTAAGGGGGTAGGATGTAACATCTGTGCCCGATTATCTAAATTATTGTAAACCATAAGAATATTTGTAATATTTGTGTAATATGGTTTATTAATAGATAATTAAGGTATTTCTGGCCCAAGTGTGTTTTCTCTCTCTAAGTGGCCATGAATGTTGGTTTCCTTGGGTTGTGTGTTGTTTTTGGCTTGTTATGTCTTCTATATGTGCATGGAATCCTGGTTGGCCTTTGGTCAAACCATACACAGTACCTTCCTGTCTTCTCTTTTACAAGACTCCCTACATTTGTAGACTGCTCGTCCCTTCTTGTCACCGCCAACTCTAAGAAAGCTAAGGCTAGGGGTGTCAGAAATCCGAAAATGTCCTAAAATTCGTTTCAAATCTATATTCGAAATCTTGAATCTTTATTTGAAAAAATATTCGACGAACCAAATTCAAATTCGAAAAAAAAAATTCAAAAAAAATAGGATTGAATATGGATGTTGGTACATCCGATTCGAAAATATCTGAATTCAAAAATTTGATATATTTAGTTATTTTTTAAATTAATTAATATATTCATATCTAAAATTTATGACATAAGTATCTAACACTTAATAAATAAAAACTTAAATATAATATTTACAAAATTTACAAATATATAAAAACTTAACAACTAAAACCCTAAACCTAACATTCTAGCAAGCCCACAGCCTCCTACCTCCTCCCGTCCTTCTTCGGCCTCCGCCTCCTGGCCCTCCTCGGCCCCTCGACAGCTCGCCTCTTGCTCCTCCTCTGAAACCCTCTTCCTCCACTCCTCCACTCCTCCACTCCTCCGGCCTCCGCCTCCTGGCCCTCCTTGGCAGCCCACAGCCCACAGGACGAGTCGTCCTCCTCCGCTTCCTCTGCCTCCTCTTAAACCCTCCTCTTCCACTCCTCCACTCCTCCAACCTCCCCCATCTGGCCCTCCTCGGCAGCCCACAGCCCACAGGTGACAGGACGAATCGTCCTCCTCCGCCTCCTCCTAAAGCCTCCTCCTCCTCCACTCATCTCCTCAACCCTACTGGCCACTGGGTCCTTCCGGCTTCCCCTCCTCCTCCAGTCCTCCTCGTCGACAAAGAGACCACCGAAAGACAACGGCTCCTCCAGTCCTCCTCGTCGACAAAGGGACCACCGGACGACAGCGGCTCCGCTCTCTAGACAACAGCCACTAATGTAATCGCGGCTCTCTAGACAACAGCCACTATTGTCCTCTTTCATGTTTTTCCCATGACAGATCTTCCAATCACAATTTTTTTTCAATGTAGTGTCTTAGACATAATGTGTAGTCCTGTAGAACCAATTTTTGTCTCTGCGGTTGCATTCAGAATGTATTCTTTCTACTTTCTCTTTTCATCGTGGAAGATAGTTTGTGTATGTGTATTTGTCAATCTCTCACCTGCAATGTATATTTTTTTTGGATCCTTTGTCTGTCCAATCTCTACAACATTCTAATATTGATAGGATGAATGCAGGTCTAGCCCAAATTATATTGAGAGGATGGGTTTTGCTTCATTGACTGTCTAGAACATGGAAACGTGGAAGCCAACGGTATGTTCCAGATATATTACCTAATATTTATTTGTATAAAATAGCTGCTTAATGTTTCGAAATTTGTTTTGTTTTTGTGAAGACAGTCCTTCCTCTTGGAAAAGATCCACCAATAATAGCTTCCATGTGTTTTAATCACAATGGGTAGATTTTAGTTGCCTCTGCAACAGATGGCATGATCCACATGTTTGGTATCCTCTTTCAGTTTTTTATTTGTTGAGCTCTTCAATTTGTTATGAGGAGTATATAGCAATATACAGGGAAGATGAAGGGGATATACCATAACTTAATGGCAACATGGTTCTCATAATATGTCATGTGCAAAATTGTTTCAACTCAAAGATTTCAAGTTCATATGTGTATGGTTCTTATAGTATGTAGCTCTTATAATGAATGATCTTGGAAAATAGGAGTTGGTTTGATAGAAAATCTGATTGCTGATTAGTTATACCACTCTACTGCTGAGAATTCTGGTGGAAATGTGTTATCATTAAATTAAGAAGGGTTGCAAGCTTTACAATGAAATTTGATGAAAATGAAATAATGCATAAAGGAGCACTGGGCATTCCCTAACTACCAGAGATTGCAGCAGGTATTGATTTTTTATTTCTTTCTTATGCAAATCTATATTTTTATGGATGCCATTGATGACACTGAAGTGAGGAGAGTAGCTAGTCAGTTCTTAGCATACTTATGCAAATGTACATTTCTTAATGGATGATATTGCTGAAAACAAAGAAAATTAGGGAGCATATAGACAGTTATTAGCATGTTACTCTATGGAGATTTGCCCTTTTCATTTTTTTATTGTCTAAAATTAAGAGTGCTTCATATAAATGTGTAGCACCATCAAATAAAATCAAGGCAGCACATACTAAACTGTCATACAATATGGCTCATCATGTGTGTTGATTTGCTTGTGCTAATTAGGAAGCACTTTTTAAGAGTAGAATATGTTACTCTCAGTAGTTTATTAGATATCAAATCAGGGTTGTGATTAATCCTAGAGTTCATATTTTATCTCAAGTTTTGCAATTCAGAAAGCTTGAAGATCTGTAGGCATGAAATGGCACTTGATTCTAATGGGAAAAGATTGTTGGTGACCTCTGTTTCAGTCAGATCTCCCATATACCAGGTCAGCAGTCAACTTCTTTTTTGTTTTATTTCAATGTCCTTGTTGCTTGGATATAACTTAAAAGCATGTATTTCCATGTATATGTATTTCTGTATATTTTTCAAAGAGTGTTGTCCTTATTACCTCAATTGTATTATTTCAGAACTTTGCGTAGTTGTTGTAACTTCAATCAATTACCTTTTTGCTTAAATCTTTTTCCTAACAAGAATAGTTCCTTTTTCAACTACGGTATTATATTTTCTAAAGAATCCATTTTTGGGAGGTAAGCCACATTGCCTGTCAATAATTTCTTTCTGATATCACGTTACAATCTTGTGTTTGTAGATGACCTGATTTTTGACTCTGATGTAGGTTCCTGTATTTCCTACAATGCCTTTGTATATCAATATTTGCCTTTGGTGTCTTCATAGCTTGTATGTGGATGCCAGTAAGTTTCTATTCTTTTTGTTCATGTATTATAATCAATTTAGCTTTATTAGGGTCAATTTTTTTGTTAATATATCTCAAATCACCATTTTCGATTATTTATGGTGTTTATCTATCTACTCAGTTTCATTCTAACAAACCAAATCTTACTTGAGAGAATATGCTTGATGAATTTCCCCTGAAAAATATGATGTTTTTCTCTATTCCATACTTTTATATATCATTCTTACTTTATTAGTATATTATGTGCACAAGACGACCATTAATATTTACATGACTTTATCATTTTTGCAGGAAACACTTCACAATCATAAAGAAACTAAAGAAGAAGAGTCAACTATAGATCTAGAGTCATCTAAATGCAACTCAAGTGATAAAAATTCTGAATTAACATTTTAGAGGATTCTGAATTAACATTCTGAATGCACCTTGTATTGAGGATTTGATTATCATTTGCACTCCGACTTGGTGAAAGCTATAACATTTTAAATGTTTTTTTATTCTAAAAGATGACATAAACATAGATTTGTTATGGATTTGTTAAAAATGTACTTTAAATAAGAAACAACAATTCAAGTGATGGTTTTAAGTTTATTATTTACAAGTTTATAATATTTATATTTCGGATTTTTTAGATATTTTGGATATTTCGGATACGGATGTATTCGTAATTAGGTTTCTTGGTCGAATTCGGATAATATTCAAAATCGAATGCATTCGATAAATTCGGATACGAATATTAAATTTAACATTCGTTCGGATACGGATACGAATTCGGATGTAGATGAAAATTTTCGAATTCGAATTCAAATATTGACAAATTCGCTTCATATTCGCTTCATTTACACCCGTAGCTGAGGCAGCCAACGGAAGCGACGGGGCTGGCAATGGCTGGTGGCAAGGGAGACGGGAATAAGAGGAGGATGAGATTGTGGCATTTGAGGGCACAAGTGGTGTGAGCCAGAGAAAGAGAGGAGAGAAACCAAAGAGGGCTGAGGACCAAGGGAGAGGTAGTGGTAGTGCCAGAGCTTCGCTGGAGGATCTGGAAGCTTGGAGATTGCCGAAAGTGAGGAGAGGCTTACCAGGGTTGTGCGTGAGTCACCAGAGGTGCGATTAGGTACACGTCCCACCCTCTTCCTTCATATCTTGTTTTGTGGTTAATTGATGCATAAGTCATGCAAAAATCATGGAAAAATGATGTGAATGATGTGAACTAGCTGGAGTGCATGCATATGAGTAGATATTGCAATTTTTGTGGATTTATTGTGAATTTTTGGATGAATTCGTAGAATTGTTGTATTATATGTCAAATCGGTTTCATGCCTTTATGATTTTGTTGCATAAGCTATGCCTTTTGGTTTTTTATGAAATTTGTCCCAAATGGTAGTTGGCTTAAAGCACTATATTTAGTGATTTTTGTGTAGATTGTGGTTCATCAAAGATGAGTCTACCGACGACTCCCATTTCAGCGAACAAGCGACCTGAGGTTGAGGTGATGTTCATGTTTTGTTTGAATCAGCATACTGAAATGTTTCGGTATGTCGAATCAGAAAAAATCGGCACTCCAAAAACCCTCGACATGCCAAACAAGCCCCTGAGACTATGACAGATCTCATGAGATTTCGGCATACCATCGGATTTTGGTATGCCGAATCAAGGATATTTGGCACTCCGAAACTTTTCAGTATGCTGAATTAGGCCCCTAAACTATATGACTAAGATTTCAATTAAAGAGAAATATGAATGGTTTTTTATGATTTTTGGCATGTGGTAATTTGATGAAAATCCCTTGAGAATGAGATAATGGATTGTGGTAATGATTTATGTGATAAAATGAATGATTTGACGTGGTTTTTAGCATGAGTCCCTTATATATATGTGTGACCATGCCTGACCCGGAAGAGGGGGAAGCGAACCACAGCCATGCCAAGATGGCGAAGGCGCAAGGATAGGATAAAAGAAAAGAAAAGGAGTCGCCACCTAGTCTTTTAAGGGAAAGACGAGGAAAACCACAAAAAAGATGAATGCTTGGAATGCAAATGCGAAGGCGGAATGTCTGCTAACCAGATGATGGGTAAGGATTCCTATTACGCATGAGGAAGGTGTTAGGCACCCTCGTACGCCTGAGAAACTCGGTCTTTCTAGTCCTATTGCTTGCTGAGGGTTAGATGAATGTTTGCTAAACCTGGATCATGCTCTAATCATGCAATATGTGTACGGATGTGACAAGACTAAATGAATGTGCAAGACGATGTGTGAAAACTGTGAAGAAATCCACATGAATTCATGAGAATGTCGTGAAAATCAAAAAGGGGAAAAATAATTCGTGGTAGGGACAAATGTCGGCCCTCAGGCCTGTTACTGTACGCCTTGGGCCGATGAAATCCAAATCAAATCAAAAACATGAGATGTAGGATCAAAAACTAGTCAAATCAAATAAAGGATGAGAAACTCTGAAGGCAAAGTGGAGAAAGAAACCATGGATGAAAGGCATGGGATGCCGGCTCGCCAAATATAGATAAATGTGAAGAAAAAGGATAAAAAAAGTAATGATAAGTGCCTAAATGTGCAAAAACTCTAGAGAATGGCTGAAACATGGACAATGCAAGGCTAAATGCAAAGAATGAGGTGTATGCTCATGAATTGGGGACATAGGGGTGATTTGGTCATTTCCCCTGGCCAGATGTGACAAGTGCTTGCATGGGAATGACGCATGGCTTAAGATATGTCAAAAGGTATGCTAAATGTCTGGATAATGTCATTTGGAATAAACCGGAGAAGAAAAATCACCAAAAGGATGTAAATGCAATAAATGACAAACATAGGGACTAAAACGCAAAATTTACGATAAAAGCAAGTAACTGGATGAAAAACATGTTCCTGATCCTTATTCTAACATGCAAATGATGGGTCCAGTGTCAATGTGGCACAAGGATGCAAAAATTGCACTTGGATAATTTTCTGAAAATTCAGGGACTAAAGTGCAAAATTAAAATGAGTGCAAATGCAGCTAAAATACGAGGCAAAAGGTCAAATCTCATTGAAAACATGGTTTGCAAGTGGATTCTGTGATTAAATGCAAAACAAGGGTGGAAAATAGCCCAAAACACGATGGAAAACATTTAAAAATCCTAAATGAGGAATTTAGAAATAACCTAAGGGTCAAAATGTAAATTTTATGCCCAAAAATTCTTTAATGTGAATTCAGGGGCTTCTCTGCAAACTTTCAGGGTCTGGTTGTGACAAAAATGAAGCTTTTATGTTGGTCAGATTAATTATGAAGTTTCCTGATGTTCAAAATGCAAAATTCACAATCAAAATTCATTTTTAAAAGTTCTAGGGGTTAAATGTAAATATTCTGGACCTAATTGTAAAGAAAACATGGATTTATGGGCCTAAATGCAAATAAATATTCATGAATATGCTTGGGATTAAAAAAAGAAAATATTCAAGGGATTTATGCAAAATACACAGAGGAAATAAAAGAAATAAAAAGATTCCTAATGCTACAAGGGTGAAACTGCAAAATGTCAGGACCTAAAACAAATAAAAAAGGACAAAAATGCAACATCCTAGGGATCAGAAAATAAACTCCTTCGAAGATCGCCAGAGGATCACCGACATTCTCCCTCCGACGATCCCTTCGGCGACGCACCAGCGACGACCCAGCGGCAGAGGAAGACGAGTGGGAGTCTCGGAGGCTGGAGGAGAGCATGGCGGGAGCTTCTGGAGTGACGGTAGGAGCTGGGGAGGCCCAAGCCTCTCCCCCCACCTCGCGCTCCAGCGAGGTGCTTCGCCGTCGCCTGGGAAGACGACGGCGATGGACTGGAGGTGCGCGGGCGCTTCAATCAAAGCGGTGATGGCTAGGAAGCATCGGAGGGGCGCGGTGAAGCTCCAGGAGGTGTCGACATGCTCCGGGGTGATCGGTGGTGCTCCTCCCAACTCGGCGTCAGCGACTGTAGCTGCGGTGGATCGTTGGGGGACTCCGGTGGTCCGGACGGCGAGGGAGCGGCACGGATGGGTTCGTGGAGGTGCGGCGGAGGTCTCTGGTTTGACGACGTGATGCGAGGAAGCCTAGGGATCCCCTGTGCTTCTCGACGGAGATCGGCGGTGGCCGCTGGGTTGGCATCGACGGCGGGTCTTTCGGAGCGGCGTGAGTCCAGAGAGTTGGGGAAGAGATGGAGTGGTTGGAGGAGAGGAGAAGAAGGGAAGGAGAGGGGAAGAAGTGGAGGAGATGCCCTCGAGGGGCCTCCCCGGAGGCCAAGCGGCCTGGAGCCTCACTAGTGGGATGAACCCACCAGCGGCGGTGTGACGACGGCGGGCTGAGGGAGAGTTTCTCCGGCGAAAACCAATCAAAAACGGTAGGGATGTAGCCTTGCTCTAATGGGGGGTGCTTGAATCTAAACAGAGAAGGGAGATGAATAGCTGGCGTGCAGGGTGTCCTCACCGACGTTGCGGGTTGACGGTGACGACTCCGACGACGCTCTCGCTGGGACTCCGGGAAGCGAAAGGTGTCCTGGTGACTTGGGTTTCGAGGGAGGAAACTCTGGTTCGCTGGTGGCTGTGGCTTTGTGTTCTGGGTCTGACTAGGGTGCGATCCCATGGTCTGTCGGCGGTGAGGGCTTTTGAACTCCGGTCGAGGCCTCCTCCACCGTCGATCTCCTCCTCGTAGGGCCAGCGCCGTTGGATGGAGCGCATGACGGAGAAAGAAAGTTTAGTGATTGCGGGTGTAGACAATCTGATTTTGAAGTCACTTGGTAGCAAGCTCCTCCGGATGATGCTCTGGTTGCGACCACCAAAACCCTAGCCTACATAAGCCCAATCAGACCCCCCAATAACCCACCTGACCCAATTAAACCTGAAATCCAACAAATCAACCTAAGCCCACTTAATCTAGTCAAAATCCACTTAAAAATCCAACAAAAATCCTAATTTAACAAATAAAACCCTAAAACAACAAAACCCAATTAAAATCCACCCAAAATCCCATAAAACCCTAATCCATTTAAAACCCACTTAAATCAACTTAAAATTCAATAAAATGCCTAATTAATCAAATTCAAAACCCTGATCAAGCGAAAAGGAATTAAAACAATTTAAAATCCATTAAATAAGACAAAAACCTAATTCAGGCTTAATTCCAATTAAAACATTTAAAAATCCAAACAAATAAGTGAAAACCCTAATTAAAGTTGAAATCCATTAAAAATCCAATTAATAAAAAATTCAAAACCCTAATTAGTCCAAAAACCCTAAATAGACACTAAAACCTCAAAATCCAATTAAAATCCAATGAAAACCCTAATTCAAATAAAATCCACTTAAAATCCAAAATCCTTAAATAAACTCTAATTAAAACTCAAAACCCTAATCTCAAATCAATCGATAAAACTCTAAATCCAAAATTAATAATCACATTTAAATCACAAAACTCTAATTAAAAACTTAGAATTAAAACCCTAAAATCCATGAAAATTCCAAA
>JAMKQA010029956.1:0-18867 GCA_024699735.1 Posidonia australis
TTCTCCAAGATTGTTGCACCATTGACCAGATTGACCAGGAAGGAAGTGCACTTTGCCTGGGATTGGCAGTGCGAGGAGAGCTTCAATGAGTTGAAGGCTCGTCTGGTATCGGCCCTAGTTTTGACTTTGCCCTCTAGGAGTGGTGGTTTTACAGTCTACAGCGATGCCTGTGGGACTGGTTTGGGGTGTGTGCTGATGCAGCATGGTAGAGTGGTGGCATATGCCTCACGCCAATTGAAAGATCATGAGAGGAATTATTTCACCCATGATTTAGAGATGGCAGCTGTTGTGTTCACCTTGAAGATTTAGAGGCATTATTTATATGGCGAACAGTTTGAGGTGTACACAGATCACAAGAGTCTGAAGTACATCTTTACTCAGGAGGATTTGAACCTGAGACAGAGGCACTGGGTGGAGTATATTAGGGATTATGATTTCAGTTTGTCCTACCACCTAGGGAAGGCTAATGTAGTTGCAGATGCTCTAAGCAAATGCACTCATGTGATGGCTAGTCTGATGATCCATAATGGAAATTGCTAGAGGGACTAGTGGAATGCAGGCCTCGGAGGCAGTCTCAGGGACCCACCAGGGTAGTGCTGGCTAATTTCTCTATTCATCCGAGGATGGTCGAGGCGATTGTCATAGCTCAGCAATATGATTCTTTTGTGTCAAATATCTGGAGGAAGCTAGAAGCTGGTAATGCCCCTCATTTTTCAGTAGGGGTAGACAGTGGGTTGAGGTATGATTTGAGATTATATGTACCTTAGATAGAGGAAATCACGAGTAGTTTGCTGGTTGAAGCCCATCGCTCCAAATACTCTATTCATCTAGGAAGCACCAAGATGTACAAAGACCTGAAGAGGAACTTCTGGTGGCCTGGGATGAAGAGAGTGATTGATGAGTATGTGGCGAAGTGCGCAACCTGCTAGATGGGGAAGATAGAGCACTAGAAGCCCAGAGGGACTTTGCAGCCTCTGGACGTTCCAGTGTGGAAATGGGAAAATGTGTCGATGGACTTTGTGACGGGTTTGCCACGAACTCGAAGAAAGAATGATATTGTGTGGGTGATAGTGGATCACCTTACAAAATCAGCACATTTTTTGTCAATAAGGGTGAATCTTCCTTTGGCAAACCTGGCAGAGTTATATGTGGCAGAGATTGTGAGCTTGCATCGTGTCCCAGTGTCTATTGTGTCTGACAGAGATACGAGGTTTACATCGAGATTCTGGGGAGCTCTGCAAGAGGTTTTTGGCACAGTGTTGAACTTTAACACTACTTTCCACCCCCAAATGGATGGCCAGACAGAGAGGACCATCCAGACACTAGAGGACATGCTGAGGGCCTATGCCTTGGACTTTTGTGGTAGCTGGGAGGATCATTTACCTTTGATTGAGTTTGCATATAATAACAGTTACCATGCTAGTATTGGTATGGCACCATACAAGGCATTGTTTGGCAGACCCTACAGGACACCCACTTGCTGGTGTGAGGTGGGTGAGAGGCAGTTTGTTGGGCCTGAGATCGTAAAACAGTACGAGAGCAAGGTGGATCTGATTAGAAAGAGGTTGATGTCTGCCGAGAGCCGGCAGAAGAGCTATGCTGATAGGAGGCGGAGACCTCTGGAATTCGAGGTAGGATACTTCATTTTCCTGAAGGTGTCACCAACCAAGGGTGTGACACAGTTCAGTAAGAGAGGCAAGTTGAGCCCTAGATATATCAAACCGTATCAGATTACCAAGAGGATTGGTGAGGTGGCATACAGATTAGATCTGCCTCTAGAGTTGGCGGGTGTACACAACACCTTCCATGTGTCTATGTTGAGGAAGTGTTTGGCCAATGCGTCCTAGGTGATACAGTGCAGCCAGAGGAGCTGCAGGAGGACTTGACGATGGTTAACAATGCAGTTCAAATACTAGATAGGAAAGAGCAAGTCATCAGGAATAAAGTGATTCCATTGGTGTTAGTTCAGTGGCAGCACCATGGTACAGAGGAGGCTACTTGGGAGCGCGAGGTGGACATCTAGAGACAGAACCACTACTTGTTTTATCAGAGCTGAATTTCGAAGACGAAATTCTTCTAAGAGGGTAGGATGTGACGTCTGGGCCTGATTATCCATTTTTATTTGTAAACCATGTGATTAGTTGTAATCTTGCTTAAATGGTTTATTAATGAATAACCTGTTGTTTTGGATGTGTGAGCTGGTGGTTGGCTTTTTGTGCACCTAGTTGTGATTTGGGACCAATTTGGAGTCTGATTTGAGGATGCACAGTTGCCTCGGTTTACGTGCCCGATCTTTTCTCTTTTCTTTCTTTCTTTTCACCTTCTCGCACTCACGAGCTCACCACACACCTGTCTTCTTCCCCTTCACCCTACTCAGCCCGTGACACCAGCATCCAACGACCCGTGCTTCGCCGTTATTTCCGACACGATGGAAGGCTGGCGTGGTGCGGGAGGAGGAGGGGATAAGAGAGGCAGAGGCGCGTGGAAGAGGGGAGCCGCGATGCAAGGAGGAAGAGGAAGAACGGCGACGCGCAACTGAGGAGGTGGTGTGAGCCGCTCGTGTGTTCCACTGGCAAAGGAGGCTTCGTCGGAGTGCAGGAGGGTCTCCGGAGGGCTGAACCAGGTACGCGATCTCTTTCCCTTCCTCCGTTCAGCATTTCATTAACAATGGGTTAATTGCATGAAAATTGAGATAAATGCATGAAAAATTGTGGAAAATCATGTAATGATGGAAATGTGGCATATAGCATGAGAATGTAGATATTATGCGGTTAGGATTGGTATTTGTGGGGGGAAATGCAATTTTGGGGTTGAAGGCTACAGTAGCCGTCCTCGAGCCCCTTCCCCTTGTGATTTTAGTATGAACTGTGTGATGGATGAAATTATGAATGGATTGAGGGGTTTTGAAGTAGACTCAAGGGTCTACACCCCATGATTTTATGGAAATTTATGGTGAATGTTTGGGGGATCCGATCGGGACTCCCACCTTGGGCGAATTCCGTTGCTGGAAACAAGGGTGTGGCCTGTCTGCGAGGAATTCGGTATGCCGAATTCATTTCGGTATGTCGAAATCCTAGCAGATTAAACCAGAACCTATGGTTTGGTAGACAGAAATCCTCCGGTCAACCGAAACAAGGGGTTTCGGCATACCGAAAATTTTCGGTATACTGAAACAGGGAATTTCGACATACCGAACTATAGATTCGATCTGCCGATTTTGCCCTGAACCTGGTATGTATTGATGTGGTTTTAAATGATGGACCTAGTTGTTCGGGTCACCGACGGTGTAGGCTGAGCCTAGGTTTTGAGACTAGTTGTTTGGGTCACCGATGGTGTACGCTGATCCTAGGTCATTGGACCTAATTGTTCGGGTCACCGATGGGGCGTCAGATAGAGACGTATCCCTGTGCACATATGAGAAATGAAATTGAGGCCAGTTGGCCGAGGCAGTGACATCCCGCATGGGGAATTTCACCGTGGCAGTGCAGGAAGGTAGGGGAAGGATGTCCTCACCCACTGCTTGTGCGCCTGGTTACCCCTGATCAAGGTAACAACAGTAAAGAAAAGTGGAAATGAATAAAGAAATGTGGTTTGGTTAGGATTGGACTTATGAAATAGTCCTAAAATCTTGAAATGAAATGATGATGGTGTTTATACCAGTTGCCAGCCTGTATTTATGATTTGGTTTTGAGCCCGTGAGGCATTGTATTTTAGGCTGGATCTGGTCAGAAATGTGAATTTGAAAAGTGTGATTCTAGGAAGAAATCCCTAGTATTGAAGAAGATATGTTTTGGAAAATGAATTCCAAAGGTTTTGAAGGAAAATGCAAAAGTGTGTTTTGAAAGAGAATGTAGTTTTGGAATGAGTTTCCAAATGTTTTTTGAGAAAAGAAAGGAAACATGCCTTTTGAAAAAGCATGGATTTGGGATTGAATCCCCAAATGATTTTCAAGTAAAAGAAAAGAGGTTTTTCAAAAAGAAAACCAAGTTTTGGAAAAAAAAGAAAAAGAAATGAGTTTTTACGGTTTTGCCAGATTTTGTGGCTTGTATGTTTGGGGCGCGTACTGGGTGACTTAGATGTCAGTCAAGCGTGCTTATTTGGTTTTCAAGTGCAGACCGCTTGAAGTCGAGTTCCGGTGCAAGAGTTGGAGCTTCTAGCTGCACATTGTGATCCTGAAGGTGAGCCTTGGTTACAGTTATTTAATGTTTCTGTAATTAGTGTAATTATGCTTGATACTGTGTTTTGGTAGCGTGCCCGAGATTTGGGCGTTACACACACTCTCTCTCTCTCGACTCTCGCTATTGTCTTGAGAAGGTGCAGTGCTACATTCCTTATATAGCCACGAGACTTCAACATGCATGCAGCACAGGTGTCAACACAAGACATGTACACCTCTTGCACACCATGCATGCAAAACACAAAAAATACTCAACCTACATCATTACCAAACTTACTAGGCAACAAGAGGCCAACACAAGCACAAGCGATTCTCCAAAAAAGGCATGTGCATGTGCAATCTTATGCACCCAATCCAAAATACAAATAATATCTCATATGCATATATCTCATGTGCATGTGCAAGGGACCACTGAACATCATAAAATACTTCCAAAGATAACTCACTAATAATCATTAAAATCCAATGAAACCAAGACCATCCACCACAAATTATAAAAATATCTCTATTCAAATCATCCTCCAATAAAATACAACCATCAACACAAAACCAAGTGGGATAACTAATTCCCAAACCAAAGTTCACAACTAACTACACTCTACGACACCAAAACATGCTTAAAATATGCATTGGTAATCCGTGCCCACAATACATGTTGGTTACTACTGCTAAGAACATGCACCATTCAGATGCATAGTCTGAAAGCATTGACAAAAATCACAAATGTTACAATCGTTTTTGCCGATGGTCCTAAAGATGTAGTCGCAAGAGATTCCAAACCACCCCTCTATCCACTAGAGATCAAGGCTAAGCACGGTGCTCTTGGTTTGATTGAACCACCTCGATAACATCAAACCTTTCCCCCTCTTGGACATTGATGCCACCGATGGCTTGGACTCTTATTCTCTCCAACCCAATCACTTGCTTTCATCCTCAGACATTGCGTGTGCGTGTGTATCCTTAGTTTGCTCCATCACACTACTCAATGAGCCTTCTACACTTGAACTATTTGGACCTTGACTTAGACTCTATACCTTGAGCATGCATGTTGACAACTCAACCCTTTTGCGCATTAGTATCCCTTTCAACCCTCTTGGTTCCTACAGTCACTTGAACGCTTTAGCATTCTCGCTCAAAAGCTTCTTTAGATGGGAATCCAACAAATAGCTTGTCCCAATTGTCATCCTTTATATATAATTGCCTCTCAAAGTTTGAACAATCATTGCTACCATTTTGAAAATTGAAGAGGTCCTACATGCTAATCGAATGGGTGTAGCCCATTCCCTAATGGCATGCATCACTGTTGCAACATGACTTTTCATGGCCAGAGGTGTGTGGGAAATACAAGGCATAGACCATACGGCAACTTTGACCCATACTCCTTAATTAAGAAGTTAGATTTAACATGGCCTCGACTAGATGTTCTTTCTTCTACTTCGGCAACCAACATACCACTTGGCAATTGAAGTGGGAGAGTCTTGATATGCCTTTGTCTAAGTCTGGTCCAACAAATGGAAGCCAACTGCTAGTCCGATCCAATGAAGAGAAAGAAGATGGTGTAGTCGAATGACCGATCGATTAAGGCAAACATGTTTATTGGAACCTCAACTACCCACATACGTGGTGAAATCCCATTAGTTAAGGTAAATAGTGTTTCACCTACCACCATGCAATTATAAATACTACATTCATTCCAGATTTAAAGGTACATTTTACACACTATCTCAAAACCTAATCTACCCTCTCATACTATTAATATCTTGACTTTAGCATTGGAGTACCATCATCTATATAATATCTGAGCCTAGAATAGGAGGACCGCGTGTGGGATGCGTGGTGGGGACACGTGTTTGACATGCGTGGATCTCCCAGGAGATTTCTAGAATAATGTATGCTTGTACCCATGCATTTGAATTAAAAGTGATTAATGGAATATGGGTTTCAATGCTTTATTGTGCTCTCTTCTCTTGGTGTTTATCCTTGGGCTTTGTATAGCTACGTATGTTGGTATCCCATACTGTATACATACACGTATACTTGCACAGTGAGTGGATAGTCAACCACTGCCCAACACTGTGCCCCGTACCCTGCCAATGTCGCTTCCTCCCATGCCCTGTGATCGGCACCGCCCGAATCTCGCCATGCCCTGCTAGTGGCTGAAAACGACGACGGACCGACGAGAATAATAGAGGAGGAGAGTGGGCTGGCATTGAGGGAATCAGAGAGAGAGAGAGAGAGAGAGAGGAAGTAGGGGTGCCATCAAAGGAGGAGGAGGAGTTCGGTCGAAAGTCGTGACCACCGGAGCATGCTAGTAGAGGCGGAGGACTTGTCAGAGGAAGGAGAGGTCGTCGGAACCCATCACAGAGTACGCAACCCATTTCCTCTCCTCTTGAATTCTTAATAATTCCATGTACGAATTAATGTGGCATGTTAGTTAAAAAGCATGGAAATGAGTAGATTGGCATGTAAGCTAGGATTGGTAATGATCTAGTGAATTATTGGTAATTTTGAATGATTTTCTTGTGGTTTTTTTGTTTAAGAAGCTATAGTAACTTCCATTGAAGTTCTAGACTTCTTGATTTAATATCTTGAGAACCACATATCAGATTAAGATGAAATTGTCCCAAAATGTAGTAGACTCAAAATCCTTCAAGATGAGTATTTATATGTATTTTTGCGGTGGTCGGAGATGGGTCTGCCTGGAGCTCCCAAGTGTGACAATTTTTCCAGCGACCTGATCTGGGTTTACCGTAAGTGCGGGGATCGTGTGCCGAATGCACGGACCAGATGCACGAACGGGATGCACGGGTCTCATAGGCACATTTTCCAGAAGGGATAGAACACATAATGAAGATTTTAATTAGTGGAAAATATGGTTTTAATCCCTGAGTAATTATTATGAAATAACAGATGTTTTAGAAAGAAATGCAAAGGTTAAAAAAGAATGATTCCTCTTTAAAAGATATTTAATCGAAATTATTTGTAGAAGAGAATATTGGTTTTTCATAGAAGCATTCCCTATGATAAGAAAAGTGCTTTTAGAAAGAGTTTTAGAAAGAGACTTCAGAAAAGAATTTCAGAAAAGATGCATATTTTCTTAGAAAAAAAAATCTAACCAGAAGCATGTTTTAGAAAAGAAGATTTTAGAGTTTTGAGTTGGCCCTAGTGAAAGAGACTGGGAGCCAAAAGAGCTAGTGCTGGTTGGGTAATGTACTCAGTTAGGTAGGTGATGTTAGTTAGGCTAGGTGAGATAACTCGAGAGCTCATGATGAGCAAGGCAAAGTCATCGATGCCTGCAACACCATGATAGATTAAAGGGACGTCGTGAGTAGACGTATCCCACTGCAATGAGAATAGAAAAGAGAAAAGAAATAGTAAGGCCTGTTGGCCGGGACGGTGATTTGCCCTACACAAGGACATTCACCGTGGTAGTGTAGGGGATCGAGGTTGGTGCTTCCTTCTCTGATTGTGGTCAGGTCACCCTTAATCAAGGTGACACCAGAAAAGAGATTTGTAGATTTCAGATTCAAGTTTGGTTTGAAGCTAGAATTGAACTTGGTTTTGATTTCTGAGTTTTAGCCAAATTCTAGCAAAGATAAGAATAATGTTTTTGGACTAGTTCTAGCCAAGTTCTGCGTTTTTACAAGATTTAAGATTGGAGATTTAGGCTGGAACCTGGTCTCATGACAATTTTCCAGATATATGTAAAATAGAGCATAGTTTTCAAAAAAGAAAGTAAGTTTTGAAAACGCATGATTTTCGAGATTTCTCTAAAAGAAGCTTTCTCAAAATTTAACTAGAATTTGATCATGACCCAGATTTGAGTTTTATAGAAAAGTTTTCAGAAAAGATAATAGAGCTTAAATTGGAAACAAAGAATTGGAGTCTTAGTCATTTTTCTGTTTTTGTTTTCCTTAGGGCACGTATTGGGTGACTTAGATGTCACTCATGCGTTTCATTGGTTGATTTTTCTCAGGTTCTGTATTGGAGTGCAATCAGTTCCCGGTGCTCGAGTTTGTCTGGGTAGTAGTTAATATTAAATTTATTTTAAATACCACTCTTGCTAATTTAGCCGACTCAGACTTAAATTTACTTTGCTATGGCACCCTATGACTGTGAGGCGTTACAATCTACATTGCTGTAGAGGTCCTCTAACATTAGTTCATGTTGTGGCTTTAGGATTTAGTGGAGGAGATCTGTTCGACTGATTCAAGCCAACTAACACAACTGCAACTTGAGGTATCAGTTCAGTCCAAAGGTGCAATGTATTGCTGATTGAGGCAATATCAATATGTAAGTGCATATAACCACGTTTAAATAAAAAGGCTAGAAGAGAGGAGAAAATGGTAAATGCTCTTAAGATTGTTTATGGCTCTAACCTATATTTTTTTAAAATAAAAAAACCATTTAAAAAAAAGGTGGGAAGGGATAAGAGATTTTTTTTGGACAAGAGAGAAACCATAAAAATGTAGGAAGAGAAAAGAGTGGGAAGTGAGTTAGTGGACTGAGAGGAAGAATGAAATTTATATTTGAATTTTAAAACAAAGAGAGAAAGTTTGAATAGATAATCTATCTATCCCAAGTAAATATATTTTTTTGGGAAGTTATGATTGTTATTATAAATATTTTTGCATTACTAAAATTTAAACTAAAAAAAAAATCAATAAATAACATAAATTAATTTGAATAAATCAGTAGTTGAATTAAAAGAAAACCAATGAATAGATCAATAAAGGAATTAAAAGGAAACCAATGTGTCCCATGTACATCTTTTTTGAGAAGTTGTTATTGTTGTTATGTGTAGCACCCGTAAATTCATTTTGTCATTATTTACATTTTAATGAACTTATTTCTAAACAGGTGTTACTGTTCCGAGGTCCATCTGTGTGATTTTGTGATTTGAGCTTGGGCCTCGTTCGCCAACTTCTGGTTGCGTGTTCCTGTGCGTGGTTGGCACTATGCATTGTGACACTGTGCTTGTGGGCCCTTGGGTGGGTCCACGTGTGGGCTCATGTTGGTGGGTCAGTTGGTGGTGTGGGTTTGGTGTGCTCGTGTGGAGTGCAGGTAGCCAGGATGCGCAAGTGCGCATGCGTCCAGCTACCACGTTGCATGGCTTTATAAGCCCATGTGCACCCGATGCACAACCAACTCACCCTCCTTCTCCTCCTTCCTCCACACGTCTTCCCCTCCTCCTCCTCTCGAGCACCACCTCCATCTCTCCCTCCACCTCTCTCTCTCTCTCTCTCTCTCTCTCTCTCTCTCTCTCCCCTTCCACTCTTCCCTTCCCCCATGCCATTTCCACTGCCTCCAGCTCCCTTGTACCTTCCTCTCCCCCTGTTTGGCGTGCTCGAGGGTCGACAGCAGCGTGCAGTGGCTCGTGGCAGTGTGCAGAGCTTTGGTGAGGAGTCCTTGAGGTCATTGTGCGGCAAAGGACGCGTGGGATCGCCACAATTGGCCGGAGGCCGGAGTTGGGTCACCGGAGTGGGTTTTTCTGGCACACACTTCACCCCATGTTGTAGAAAGCATGAAATTGGTTGGAAATGATAGAAATGCATGAAATCTAGGTAAATTTACATTCCTAGAATTTATTGTGAATTTATGATGATTTATGGTGGTATTTATGACCATTTATGGTGATGTATGGTTTTGGGTCGTTTTTGACCACTATGGCTTCTCAAATTTATTTCTCCTTGTACGATGGATGGATTTTGGTTTTGCTTGTGTAGATTTGGAGTAGACTCGAAGGTCTATAATATATGTTTTAGTTGCATTTTGTGGTGCTTGTTTTGAGGGTCCGCCCCTAGGTCCCATGTTGGGTGATTTTTCATGGAAAGAGCTCTGGGTCGTTTTTTGGATACACTGAAAATGGCATATCAAAATCATTTCAATATGCTGTTTTGCTGTCAATTTAGGTCCTTTGGTCGAAATTCGGCATTCGATCTATAGAATTTCTTTGGTCTATCGAACCAAGGACTTTCGATCGACCAATTCGATTTTCGATCTGTCGTTTTGGGTATTTGCACCTATTTCGGTTGACCGATTCTGGTCAGGATCCAGGAAATTTTGGTAAACCGATCCCATTTCGGTATGCCGATTCAGGGCCTAGCTATTTTATAAAATGTGTTTCCCATGGATTTCCCAGATTGGTTGTTTTACCCATTTGAGATGGGATTGTGGGTTGTCAGAGGTGGTCTCAGGGGACACCTGATGTGTCGTTTTGTCGAGGTTTTGAAAGAGTTTCCAAAGATATAAAATGGTTTTTAAAGAGCTGTGTTGGCCCATTTTTGAAAATGCTTTTTTGGTTTTCTATGTATTGGTTGAGACACTGTGGGACCGTGTCGTCGGGACCAGGGAATGTGATGACATTCTCAAGTGGTTGGGCACGTTTCCCTGCTTGAGGTCAGGGGCCGAGATACCTAAGGCTGAGGGTCGTCAAGTCTTGGAGGTATGAGACTCCTTGATTATCGTCTCGAGGCTAGCGTTGTGGTCCACAGGTTGAGGTATCTTGTGTCATGACGGGGAGGTATGATACTCTTGCTGTCGTAATGGGCACTGAGGCTCGGGTGTTGTTGGGTGTGGAGGTATGATACTCCCTCTTGAGCATCATTTGGAGGACGCCGTGTGGAGGCGTACCCAGCATAAATATAAAGATGTGTCTTTTGCCATCACTTAGTGTCCGATAACTTAGGCAATTCTACATAGACACACTTATGTGAGTAGTTGCACTAGAATCTATCCACCAAGTGTGTAGAGGTATAGAAGCTATATTTACTTTAGAACTGTGGACGTAGATTTAGGGGGAGGTGTTGATAAAGATCGTCGTCGTATCCACTTACTTCGACGACCTTTGTGATCGCCACTTGTCCTTTGCTATGCCGACTGACAAGACGCCTATGGGAGATGGGTTGATTTGTTGATGCGGGTTCTCGGTTCATTGGATCGATGGCAGGGTGTCATCCAATGGCATCCTTGTACTTTGTAATATTCCTTCCCTTCAAAAATAACAAGAAAAACATATACGGATTAGATTAGGTGTAGTAAATAGAATTAGAAAAAGGAATCAACAACATGAATAACTAGTTTGATAATAACCGAGGGGTTGTCCCCACATGCATATGCCATGGGCTATATTAATAACATGCAATGGATTTATGTTAAAAGAAAAATGCAATAGTTGGAAGATACTCCCTTCACCCTTGTATGCTATAGAGTGGATGAGGAAGAGGAGGCCAATTTACAGAGCTCCAGAGATGCGCTTTGGCTTAGGCAGGAGATTACCTCTAGGATCTAAGCTCTGATGGGCTTGGACATGGATGAGGGGCTATGGCTCTCTCTCTCTCTCTTGCTGAATTCTCTCTTTCTCACCTCTCTAGAGCATAAAGATGGCTCCTTAAGATTCTGATCTACCTCCCCCTGAGTTGAATACCTAGGAAGTCTATTTATAGAGTTTAGGGGCTTCAAATCTTGTCATAGACGAGATATAGATCAAGGGTCAGGATTAATCTCACAAAATATAACAAAAAATCCTTTATGGATCTCGTCGCCTATAGCACAGGCGACAGAATTTCTGAGTCGCCGCTAGTACAGGCGACTAGTCAGAAGCATCCTGAATTAAACGTACGTAGTGAATCAATAGCTGAATGGCAAGAAATTTGCCATATTAGCTAGTCGCCGGTGCATGTGGTGCCTAGAGACTAAAAAGGAATTTTTGCAAAAAAATTAAGATCACAAAGTATCAGATTATGAATCTAGTAGCAGTGTGAACACAGCCAACATAAAAAATCATTCTCGTAATTAAGAGATATTTAGAATATATTTTCAAATCCAAATCAAACTTAAAATGTTAAGCAAATTGATTTTGAAAATCAAATCTTCAATAATTAGGAGAAAACTCAATTAAAATCAATGATGTACTCGATTTAAAATAGATTGGCAATCAATTGAATATTTTGGATTTTATCTTTATTTTTTAGTATTATCATGAATTAAATATAAGCTATAACATTAAAATGTGATAACTTATCATAAAATCTCAATTTTTGGTAAAAATAAAGATAAGTTATCTTAATTATCAAGTCATCCAAATTTCAATAATTTTCTGGAATTATTTAGCATTTATAATGATTTATATGATAAGCATATATTATTTAAATGTTGGAAAATTATAGAAATTATAATAATTATGGGAAAAATCATGATAACATTAGACGAGTAACAGCCCTAACTGGCCTGGACTGGGCCAGCCCGACCTGCCCACAAAAACGGGTTGGGCCAGGCCGAGCCTTAGATGAAAACCCCTTTGCTCGGCACCGTCCATGACCTGCTAATGGGATGGTCCGTGTTGGGCCACTCCATGGATTTTTAAATTAAAAAAAATTATTTATTATTAAATAATTAATGTATAATTTTAAAAAATTGAAAAGATATTCAACATTTTACATTAACAATTAAGTTAAAAAATTATTTATTATTAAATAAATGAAATTTACATTAATATCCTATAAACATAAAAAAACTTGAAATTTACATTTTTACATTTACATCAAATATTCTGATATTCAACAATTTAAATTTTTTACATTTACAATTATTACATTAATATATTTTAAAACTTTTACAAAAGGAATTTATTCATATTTTTTAATTTGTAGCAGAAGCTTCTGTCCCTATTGAAGTTGTTGTCTCTTCGTCTTCTGATTCATCGTTTAAGTTTAAATTTTGTAGACGATCAACTCCATCATACCGATCTTTCAAGCAAATAGAGGCTTCTACAAATTTTTATGATAATTAACATCTTCTATCACTTAAAACATTTTTTTCTACAAAAAAGGCAGACTCTTACGCCACAGTAGACGTCGGAATCGTTAGTAAATCTTTATTCATCTAGAAACTATACGAAATCTAACAGCAATACTAGATCACCACTTTAATACATCTAAGTTATCTATTTCAATATCACTAAATGCAAACTCACATTATAAATAATTTTCTAATTCATTACTAGTTGTTGATTTTACATATTTTCTTTTTTTCTTATTTAATCTACACGAAAATGAACTACTACTACTATGTGATCCTACAAAACTAGATGTATGTGCACTAGAACTACTTTCACCATAATTATTAACATATTATTCAAATAATGCATATAAGGTTTCCTTAATTTTATTATTATATCCATCTATTTTTTCATTTTGATTCATATTACTAAAAATATCATTTATAAGTACCATGCAATTAACTAATCTATGCTTAGGATCCATGATTAAAGCTAAGCATGACCACATTAGAGGCTCATCCCAATAACTATTATATTTTTCTTCCATCATTTTAATAATATATTCAAATTATGGAAATTGTCTATATTGTTGAAAAGTATTTGTAATATTAAATAAATTAATTAAAACTAAAGAACTAGTAGGATAATATTGACCTGATAATTGATTAGTTGCAGTATAAAATGGTTTTAAAAATGTATGAATTACATTAGCATTATTCCAATCTTCATCATTCAATAAATAATTAGATTTTGAATTATAATATGTTGTAATTATGTTACTATAAGATAAACATGAAGTTAACATATCATATGTTGAATTCCATCTATGTTGAATATCTAATTTAAATTTTTTAGCTTTAATACCTTGTTCTGCATATAAATATCTAAATTCATGAAATCTTTTACCTGATGTTTGAATAAATAATATAGTTGCTCTTATATTTTCTATATATAAGGCCAAATGCAATGTATACATTCTTGTAGAATTAAATTTAAAATTTGACAACAACACCTACAATGAAATAAATCACCATTTAATATAGGTTTTAAATTTCTTTGTAATATTCCTACTACAACATTATTATTAGAAGCATTATCAAAAGATATTGTATTAATTTTATTATATTTTAAATTCTTTAGTAATATCTTCTATAATATTTACTATGGCTTTTCCAGTGTGTGGATGATCAAAAAGTCTAAAAACAATTAATCTTTTTTGTAAATTTCATTCTATGTCTATCCAATGTGTTATTAAACATAAATAAGGAAAATTATTTAGACCTGTCCAAACATCACAAGTTAATGATATTTTACATAATAAACTAAAAAACATTCCAATTAAAATTTCTTTATCATTTTTAATTGTTTTATAAATTATATTTTTAGTAGTATTTCTAGAATGACCTTTGAATTGTGGGTTTAAATGATCTTGTACACAACTTTCAAATCTTTTATTTTCAGAAAAAATAAAAAGTTGTTCATTTTGTACTATAAATTTTGTTATACCATATTTCGCTTCTTCTGTATTATATTTCTAATTAATTATTTCACTAGAACCAACATGTAATTTAGATTGTCTTAAGTCTATATTATCATCTTTATTATGGACAGCTATACATTTTGTTAAATGCCTCGTAATATGACCTACACCCTCACCCCTAGAACAAGTATGTCCTAAGCAATAATATTTATAATAACATTTATTTTCATTTATGAGATCTAGGGTTACATGTTCCCAAACTCATGAGCTTTGCTTCCTAGGTTTTTAGTTCCTGTAGATTGTATTTGTGGGGTTGTTGTGGTTTGGGGTTGTTCTGACTCTTGGGTAGGGTTATACTCAGGGTTCAGGATATAATCATGACGTCCTACATTAAAAGGATAATCCATTTTTAAGGCTAAAAAAATTGATAATAAAAAAAAACCTTAACCAAAAAAACCCAAAACCCAAAAATAGAGGGATTAAAAGTAAAGAAATTAATGGGCGCCTGGTCGATTGGTATTGGACACAAATGTTGGACCGCTAGACGGCTGGAGATGGAGACAAGAGTCCGGAGTGTAAGATTGTTGTTAATGAAGAATGAAGACCGAAGTCCAGAGCCAAACGTGTATTCCACACAAGAGAGAAGAGTTGAGACTTAGGGAGAAGAGTTGAGAAATTAAGAGTACAGTGTAGAGAGATTGAGAATTGAGAAGGAGAGTTATAAAAAATGAGAAGAATGAGGTGATATTTATAGAAGAAGTGGTAGGTGATTCATGAAAAAAAAATAAAATAATAATAATAATGTTCATGAACGTTTATATGAACGTTCAAATGAACATTGCAATGCAGCAATGTCCATTTTTTTTTAAACAGGCAGGCCCGACCCAAAACGGCCCGACCCAGCCTGCCCTTAAAACGGGCTCATGACTGGGCCTAATACAACGGGTCGAACAGGCCCAGTCCATGGGCCCAGTACGGCCTGTGGCTCGTCAAGGACTGAGACTGGTCGACCCAATTTTTTTTAGGTCGAACCAATCAAGGCTAAATTAAGGGTCGGGCTAGACAGCCTAGGCTGACCTAGCCCAATTTACACCTTTAGATAATATTTATAAATATCTCATATATGATATTAAAGCCCGGGATGACAAATTATTTAGAGAGAGTGTGCCAGAATTTCAGTCGCCTGTTAATTTGGTGCTTGAAAAAACTAGTCGCCTCTTGAAGTGGCGACTAGTCCTGTCGCCAATCAAAATGGCAACATCCTGGTCTTTTGTATTTTACCCCATGTCTTTTATTTGATTCCATAGAGATGCATTAAAAACCCGAAAAAACACAGAAATTCCATGGAAAAATCTAGAAGAAGGTTAAAGCTCCTTCGCCATGTGATCTAGGGTACCTTAAGGGTTCCTATCCTACGTGAACTTTGGAAAATACGAAAATGAGATATCTACAAGAACAAACCAAAGAAAAAGATGTACCTTTCTTAGCATGTCATGCATGATACTTGGTACAATCATTCTTCTTGTGTCCACCCTTCTTTCAAAAATGATAATGTGGACACCTCGATTTTGCAGTTATTTATCGGTGGACTCCTTCGAAAGGATGCTTTGCTTGCACCAGACTAAACCCAGCCCTTGAAACTAGTTTTACAACATCAAATAACTCTAGAACCCATTTCACACCACGAACCCATCAAAACTTTCCAAATTCATCCACCAAATCACAAGCCCAAGCCCACACAAACCCAAGCCTCGCCCACAAACCCTAACCTATTCATGAGACTGATCTCCACCCTCTAATCTAAATCCATGCAAATCCAATGTATCCTATGCCTAACCCTAATCCCACTCATTTAACCCAACCTCCACCACCCATTCAAACCCAAGCAAATCCAACGGCTCCCACTAAAACCCTAGCACTATAAAGCCTACCTCTTTCACGTACATGAAAAAAGGGGGAAGGAAACAGAGGAGGTAGAGTTCAATAGGAAAGAGAGAGGAAGAGGATTTTGATACTCGAGAGAAACCCAATGGCAGTAGCCGTCTTCATCCCCTGGAGAACCCAACACCAGCCCATCCTCCTCTCTTCCTTCTCTCCACATCTCCAGCCACCCCTCTCATTTTCCTTCCAACCAATACTCAACCAACATCACCCAAACCACACTCCACCAAGTCACCACTTCCACCCATCCATTTCTCACCTCACTCCTCATAGCAACCATCCAAACACCAAATAGCAACCCACAGCCATTGTCCACCCTCCTATCCGAAACCCATGCAACCGTAGAGAGAAAGAGGGAGAACACGTAGAGAAAACTCAGCCCCATCCTTGGCCATCCACACGTCCTCTAACCCCTTTCTTCCTCCAGCCCATAGCCTTCCTCTTCACCTAGTAGCCATCACATCCGAGAACCACAGCAACCTCCGTCCTCCCTCGTATCCATACCCTCCTCCATGTTGAAACCCATGCAACCATGAAAAGAGAGGGAGAAATCTGGCTGAAACCCTATGGTAGCCAATGGAGAACCCAACACCACCAACTGTCTGTTCCCTCCTCTTGCCCTCTCTATTCATCTGGTCCATAGCCCTCTTCGATCGTTCTTCCCCCAGCCATCTAGCCCACACCTTCTTAAACCCATAAAGAGAGAAGGAAGCACGTAAAGAAAGAGAGAAGCAACCCAGAGAACCCAACACCATCGGCCATCCGTCCCCTCTTCTAGACCTCTCTTTTTCTTCCAACCTACAACCCTCCTCGACCTCTCTCCCCTCTATAAGTGCCGCAACCCTTTTCTCCTCTTGCAGTAGCTGCTGTCATCACCAACCCATCACCACTACACCACCCCTTCCAACCAGCCAAACACAGCCGTGCCTCCCCTAACACCAGCCACATACTACATCCTCTAAACACCCTTGGTAGATCACTCTACTCCTGTAACACTCGTAAAATTCATTTTGTAATTATTTACATTATAATGAATTTATTTCTAGACGGGTGTTACTGTTCTGAGGCCCATTTGTGTGATTTTGGACTTAGGCCTCGTGGGCTGACTTCTGGTCCTATGTTCCTGTGTGTGGTTGGCACTGTGCATTGTGGCACTATGCTTGTGAGCCCGTGTGTGGATCCATGTGAGGCCTGCATTTGTGGATCAGTTGGTGGGAGTGAGTTGGTGCGGTTGGTTGCTGGCTCGTGCGAAAGGCTGGTGGTTGCACTGTACATGCATGCATGCAGCTACCACCATTTGCCTGTATAAAGCTGCAGCCGTCAACCTCCTCCTTCGCACCTCTCCTCCTCTTTCCCTGCTTCTCTATCCTCCTCTTGAGCGCCACCTCCATCTTTCTCTCTCTCTCTCCCTCCCTCCCTCTACTCACTCTTCCCCACTCACTCCATCCCGCCCTCATTCACCCTCTTTCTCTCCCATCCCTTCCCCACTTCCTCCCCTGTTTTTTCCTCTCCATCTGTTTAGCATGCTCAGGAGTAGGCAATGGCGTGTGACTGCTTGTGGCAGCAGCGTGTGGCTCTAGGGAGTCATCCCAAGGGTCGTGGAGGCTCCGGAGGTCGTATGTGGCCAGTGGCCGGAGTAGGGTCGTTGGAGGTCGTAGAAAGTATGAAATTGGCAGAAAATGATAGGAATATATGAAATCTAGGTAATTTTACATTCCTAGAATTTATTGTGAATTTATGGTGATTTACGGTGGCATTTATGATAATAAATGCATGTGGTTTGGTTTTGTTTTCTCTATGCTCCATGGCTTTGTGATTTTATTCTAGGAGCTATGCTTAATGGATTTTGGTTTTATTTGTGTAGATTTGGAATAGACTCGAGGGTCTACATCTTATGTTTTATGTGGTATTTTTGGTGCTTGTTTTAAGGGTTCGCCCTAAGGTCCCATATTGGGTGACTTCAAAGGTTGGAGCTTCAGGCCATTTTCTAGATTCGTAGAAAACGGCATACCGAATCATTTTAGTGTAACCATGCCGACGGGGGTGGCCCACACTGGTAGGTGGTGTGTGTGCCAAGGGAGCGACAAAGCCACGACAAAAAGAAAGGGGAAAAAAAATGCAAAGTGTAGGAGTCGCCACCTAGTCTATTATGGAAGACGAGGAAAACCATGAACACATGAAGAATCATGCAAACAAAATAAAAGGGGGCTGCGTAAAACCAGAAATGTGGGTAAGGATCCCTGTTACGTGCGAGGAAGGTGTTAGGCACCCTCGCACGCCTGACCAATCGGTCTTCTAATGATTTCTCTTTTGCAAATGAATGTTGGCCTTTCAGCCTCTTGCTGTACGCACGAGGGCGATATGCCATGCTATGCTTAGTGCCTTATGCTAGTAGGTGCATGATGTGTAGGGGGTGTGTCTTAATGCTCAGGAGTATCACTCTTTATTTCGGGTCAGGTGCGTGATGCAAAGATATTGCATAAACATAAT
>JAMKQA010029958.1:0-19160 GCA_024699735.1 Posidonia australis
CCAACAAGTAAGTTCTTATTTTATTTTAAATAAGGGAAAAATCTCAAGAGGGTCTTGAGAAGTGGACTAGGCTGGGTTGCCGAACCACTATAAATTGCATGTTCATATCAATTGCTCTCATCCCCTTCGTGTATGTTATATAGATTGCATAAGTAATTAGGTTTGTTTTATTTGTTAAATAAACTCCTTGTATGTAATTTGTCATTAATCTGTAAAAACCGATCTAAGTAATTAAAAAGTGTTAATTCTCTATTCACCCCCCCTCTAGAGGAGCTATCCGATCCTACAGGGAGGACCATTTGCCGCTGATTGAGTTCGCCTACAATAATAGTTATCACTCGAGCATCGGGATGGCGTCGTACGAATTCTTGTATGGTAGGTCATGCATATCGCCGATTTGCCGGAGTGAGGTGGGCTAGCGTCAGTTGATTGGTCCGGAGCTTGTGCAGCTATATGCAGACAAGGTTGATTTAATCCGTAACAGGTTGTTACTTGCATAGAGTCGGCAAAAGAGCTACGCTGACAGGAAGTGGAGACTGCTGGAGTTTTTGGTGGGAGACTATGTGTTCCTGAAAGTGTCGCCGACCAAGGGTGTCATGCGGTTCGGGAAGCGTGGCAAGCTAAGTCCTCGCTATATTGGCTTGTACTATATTACCCAAAGGACCGGTGAGGTTGCTTATTGGTTGGATCTACCACCAGAGATGTCGACCGTGCACGACATGTTCCATGTCTCCATGCTGAGAAAGTGCCTGGCTAATGCGTCCCATGTGATCCCAGTTCAATCAGAAGGGCTCTAGGAAGATCTGTCCTTTGTGGAGGATGTCGTCGAGATTGTTGACCGTAAGGAGTAGGTGCTGCGGAATAAGGTGATTCCTCTGGTTTTGGTGCGGTGGCAGCATCATGGAGCCAAGGAGGCCACATGGGAACATGAGGAACCCATCCTAGCCCAGTACCCGTATTTTTTCGCCTAGTGATTTTGAGGGTGAAATCTTCTTTTAAGGGGCTTAGGATGTAACACCCATAAATTCATTTTGAAATTATTTACATTTTAATGAATTTATTCGTAGACGGGTGTTACTGTTCCGAGGCTCGTTGTGTGGATTTAAGCTTTTCGGCTTGGGCCTCGTGGGCCAGCTTCTGTTGCATGTCCTTGTGCGTGGTTGGCACTATGCGTGTGGGCCCAAGTGTGGGGTCCATGTGGGACCCACGTTGTGGGTCGGTTGCTGTGGCTGGTGGTTGGGTCGTGGTCGTTGAGCTCGTGCGGGGTGCTAGTGGCCGTGGTGCGTCGATGAGCACGTTCTCAGCTACTTCGTGAGTTGGGCTTTATAAGCCGCCCGCGTCGTGCACCCCCGTCACTCAACGTTCGCCTTCTTCTTCATCTTTCTCATCCTCGGGCACACACTTCTCCTCCCCCACTTCCTTTTCCCTTCCCTTCCCTTCCCTTCCCCCTCACTCCCCTCCCTCCCCACTTGTCACCCCTATCTTTCCTCCCCTGTTCCTTGTGCTGCCGAGAGAAGGAGAGAGAAGTGAGAGAGGCGGAGGCACCGTGAGGCTCGACATAGGCGTGGCTGGAGTCCTAGAGGTTGAGGGAGCATCCATGGATGTTGTGGTCGCTAGTGGAGGTCGGTGGTTGGTTGGAGGATCACCGATGCACATTTCTCAAGTACGTATCTCCAACCCTTATGATAGAGAGCATGAAATATGTAGAAATTGATAGGATTGCATGAAATCTAGGTAAATTTACATTTCTAGAATTTATTGTGAATTTATGAAATTTTATGGTGGATTTATGGGCATTTATGTTGGCGGTTGCCTTTTGGGTCTTTTTGACCCTTATGTCATTGCGATTTTATATCTTGATGCATGGTGAGTGGATTTTGGTTTTGTTTGTTGGGTTTTGGAGTAGACTCGAGGGTCTACACCATATGTTTTATGTGGATTTTTAGTGTTAGTTTTGGGGGTCCAATTGGAGCTCCCACTATGGGTGATTTTGAACAGTAGGGTTTGGGTCGTTTTCTGTTTTCGCAGAATTCGGCATACTGAACCATTTCGGTATGCTGTTTTTTGTCAGATTAGGTCGTCTAGCCAAAATATGGTTGTCCAATTTTGGACGATCGCCTGAATCAAGAGATTTCGGTCAACCAAACCATTTTTGGTATACTGATTTTGGCCTGAGTGTTGACTGTTGACCTGATTCGGTCGACCGACCCAAATCAGTCTACCAAACCAGGGGTTTTTGGTATATCGAACCTGTTTTAGGCATGCTGAATCTGGGCCCAAATGCTTTTGTAAAATGTGATCTCTGTGGATTTTCTGGATTGGTTTGTTTTGTCCCATCGAGATGGGATTGTAAACCGTCAGTGGTGGTCCCTCAGGACACCCGATGCACCGTTAAACCAAGGGCTTGGAAGAGTTTTTCAAAGATATGAAAAATGGTTTGAAAATTATTTCAAAAAGATGGTTGGCCTGTTTTGGAAAATGGTTTTCTAGGTTTTCTATGTGTAGGTGGAGACAATGTGGGACCGTGTTGTCGGGACTAGGGAATGTGACGACATTCACGGGTGGTCGGGCGCGAAACCCTAGTCAAGGACGAGGGCCGAGATACCTGAAGCTGAGAGACATCGGATTTTGGAGGTATGAGACTCCTTGACTGTCGTCTTGAGGCTAGGGTTGTGGTCCACGGATTCAGGTGTCTTGTGGCATGACGGGGAGGTATGATACTCCTACTGTCGCTGTGAGCACTAAGGCTTGGGTGTTGTCGAATGTGGAGGTATGACACTCTCGCCTGAGCACCGTGTGTGGAGGACGCCATAAGGAGGCATACCCTGTGGTGGCCAGTGTGGGTGGGACACATGTCCTATAGCTGGTAGCGTCCTGAGAGACAAGACAGCCTACCTAGGGAAGGGTTGGCTTTTTGAGGGTTCTCCAGGGAGGGAGAATCGTGAGACGGTGAACACTCCTACAAACGGTGGCTATCACTGTGGTGTGCAAAACACTGAGGTCGCTCCTTGGCGGACTGAGTGTGGCCAGAGTTTGGTTGCTTGGCGCTAGGCTTCCCGACTCACTGTGTGTGGTTTTGGCCATTGAGGGCCTTCACTAGTGGTTTTGGACTAGTAGAGCCCCGGATGTAGTTTTGGCCAGTGTGGGCCTCGTTTGTGAGGTTTTGAGAAATGATTTGTGAAATGAACTTAAAGGAAAAACTAATTATGATTTCATTTTCCCGCAGTCTTTCTTGGAGTGCGTACTAGGTGACTTCTGTCGCTCATGCATTTTCCTCGTGTTTTTGGTATGCAGGTGGCGGCATACAGAGGCTTAGCGTAGTACATATAGTCTAGAGTCTCCTAGCCGCACACATAGGTTCCTAGTAGATAGGTATTTTTTGTTTGGCTTTAATTTTCCTGTAATTTAATTCATTTTGAATTATTGTGGAAAATGTAGGGCGTTACACCCCATCCTTGGAACAATCCTTCCCTTGCCGGTACGACATGATACACTTGCTCGGTGGTGGTGGTGATGTGGGAAATGTGTGGTGTCCTTCGTGCTAGTGCATAGACAACTTGATGCTGAGCTGGCAGGCTCACTACATTAGCAGGTGTGGCCATGCCGGTGGAACCCTGCACGACTCCAACGTGCATGGAAATACACGAGGAATCCCGATATAGTCATGGCAAATATGGTGAATCCGAAGAAGGAGACTAGACTCGGAAACACTAAGGAAAGAAAAGGATACGGAAAGGAGTCACCACCTAGTCTTTTAATGGAAAGACGAGGAAAACCAAACACAAAGGAAAAAAACCTAAAGGAATCAAGACGAAGAAAACACATGTACGCTCTATGCCTAATGGATGTAATGCACAAATCAATGCAAGTCAGAGAAAGGGTAAGGATTCTTGTTACGCATGGGGAAGGTGTTAGGCACCCCCATGCACCCGAAGAAATCGATCTTTCTAAGTTTCCTGCTTGCTAATGATCCAGTGTGTGTATGCTTGTCTACCCTGAATTCACATGTCTAAGATGAATGCGGAAATATGCCAAATCAAATAGAAGAAATGAATAAAGAGAAATAATAAGGAAAATAATCTAGGGGAGAATGTAGGCATTGAAAATGCTAGTTTACTGTACGCCCTTAGGCGATGAGGAAAATCAAAAAAGTTTGAAAGGCGCCATGTAAAATAGCGAAAACTTAGGAAATCTGAGAAAATCAAATGTGAGAAAATAATCCTCATTCAGGTCCATGTCGGCATTGTCAAGACTGTTAATGTATGCTCTCGGGCAAGGAAAATCCAAATCAAATCAAAATCATGAAAATCAAAAGAAATTCGAGAAATAACGTGAAAACCAAGTTTGAAATAAGTTCGAAATGCATGCATGATGCAAGAGAGTAAGCATGAGGATATATGCATGAAAAAGGGTAATAAAATATGTAAAATGAAAGCATGGGTGAAACGTGTAAATTTCTAGGGGTCATTGTGCAAAAATTACATGTTCCTGTGTAAGGGCTAATATTCCAGGGCTAAATCAGCAAAATTGTTAAAGAAAACCCATTTTATGTAATTTTTAGAGAAGTTGGGGGTTAAATGTTCAAAACTATGCATTTTTTGGTAAAATTAGGATTCTTAGGAACCAATCTGTGATTTTGCCAGTAAAACATGTGTTTCGTGTAATTTTGAAGAAATTCAGGATTAAATGTGCAAATTAGTGGACTCATGGATGAAAATATGAATTTCCAGGGATTGATTTGCAAATATGCCATAAAAACATGCATTCAGTGTAAATCTAGTGAAGTTCAGGGTTTAAAATGAAATTTTATGTGCATTTGAGTAAAAATTTGAATCTACAGGGTTAGGTTTACAATTGTACTAGAAAATCATACATTCAGAACAATTTTAATGAAGTTCAGGGTTTTATGTGCAAATTATGGACTTAAAATGAATGAAAACTAAATCAAAGGGTTTTATGTAAAAATGTAAAGCCTGAGTATCACAAGGATCACATTGCAATTTTACAATACAAAACATTATTAAAATGACTAAAAAACTTATGCAGGGACTTAAATGCAAAATAAAAGGACCTAAACGCAAACAAAAGAAAAGAAATGAAGTTTTTTAAAAGAGGTGTTTTTTTTTAAAAAAGATCGACGACCGCCCGAGACTGTACCTCACCGTCGACAGCCATCTAGGAAGCCATCCAAGGCCTCCCCAATGCCTGATCTGGCATCCAAACATCCTTTGAGCAAGAGGGAAGAAAAAGGGGAAGATCCAATGGCTCCGATCTAGCAGCCAACAGTTGGAGGCCTCCTCCCACCTCCCTCGTCGGCATCGTGACTCTGGCAACAGGCCCGAAGAAGAAAAGGCCACTGAAGGTGATGGTGCGGCGGTCCTGGGCTCCTAGAGGCTTGACGGTATGTAGGGGAGAATTTCCCACAGCTCAGAGGCAAGAATGGTGTCACTCTTCCCCCTCCCAATCAAGCTCTGTGTCGACTCCAACGACGGTGACTGTAGGGCACGATCAATGCTCAAAACGAGGTCCTGTGGCTTCTGGAGTCCAAAGGGAGAGGAGAGGAAGGTGTCTTGATGATCGGAGGGGAGCTGCGAGGCGGGAGGCGCTCGGACGGTCTTGCCAGGGGTCGTCTTCTCTAGGACGGCAGGGCTGCATCTGGCAGCCCACTTCTAGTGGCTTCCAAGGTAGAGGAAAGGCTTCCAGAGTGGAGGAGGAGCAAGAAGAGACCTAGGCCAATCAATTTACACTCACCAGGGCACGAATCACTCACTGGATTCGTGCCCCCACCTCTCCTGTCGGAAAATTTGGTCCGGCGACCCATAAAATCCTAATTCTAGCCAAGAAAGCTGCCAGGCTCTACTGGAAACACCTCAGGGAGGTTGAGGACCTAGGGAACAGAAATGGAAGGAAATTGAGCTCTAACCGGGGCATACCTGGGTTGGCAGTGGAGGTGGCTGCAGGAGCTCGCTGGAGCTTGCCAAAGACGTGGTCGAAGCTGGCCTGAGCTCTAAATTTCCTCCTCTCCGAACTTCCTCATTGATCTGAGTTTCTTCTAGTTGGTGATCTCTCCTTGATTTCTCTCCACTCAAACTTCCTCTCCTTTTTTCCAAGTTTTTCCTCTCTTTTTCAAGCTTTTTCCCCCCTTTTTTTCTCTTGCAAATGGGGGTATTTATAGGCTTGCAAATAGCTGGGTTGTTAGGGTAGTTTGTTATGGGTTGTTGAAAGTTGTTACAAGTTGTTATAGGTTGTTATGATGAAGGTGGGAAGTGGTTAGGTTTGTTTTGGTGGTTAGAAGTTATTATAGGTTGTTATGGGTTGTTATGATGGAGTGGGAAGTGGTTTGGTTTGTTTAGGTGGTTACAAGTTGTTATAGGTTGTTATGGTGGAGTGGGAAGTGGTTAGGGTTTGTTTAGCTGATTAGAGGTTGTTATAGGTTGTTATGGTGGAGTGGGAAGTGGTTAGGGTTTATTAAGGTGGTTACAAGTTATTATAGGTTGTTATGGTGGAGTGGGAAGTGGTTATGGTTTGTTTAGGTGGTTAGAGGTTGTTATAGGTTGTTAGGATTTTGGCTTAGGGTTTAGGGTTTTGGATTAAGGTTTGCTAAGTCTAGGGTTTTGGATTAGGGTTTAGGCTAGGTTTAGGGTTTAGAATTAGTGTTTGCTAAGTCTAGAGTTTAGGATTAGGGTTTAGGCTAGGTTTAGGATTTTGGATTAGGATTTGCTAAGGCTAGGGTTTTAGGATAGTTTAGGGTTGAGGTTTAGGGTCCAGCTACAAGCATATGGGGTGTCTACAGATGCCCCTCCTTAAGCAAGGTCAGAGGATGAATGGAACAGAGACCAATACTCAGGGTTGATAAAGACACCCCTGCCCCCTCTTACAAGGAAAAGAAACCAAGATGAGAAGGCCACTGCTTCCTGAGTACTCACTGAGAATCAAATGGCACAAAGTTATCAGACTTGTGAACCAGATAGTTTGGGTTATCAGCTTACTCTAGACAATGTAATGATTATCAACCGGGTAGTTCGGGCAACCAGCCCAAGAAAAGGGGGCATGACAGGATACAAGACCTGCTGACAAAAAAGATAGACACCTTGACGGGTGTCAATCGGGTAGTTCGGGGTACCAGCCTAAAGAAGGAGGTTGGTCTACTCGATCTGGAACATGACCAAAGGAGGGCACCATCGATTCGAAACTATCTGAGCAAGAATCGAATGGGGCATGGTAAGTTTTGGACCTACCAACGGAAGAGAACATGGCAAGTTTCAGACTTACCGACCGAGGGATGGCAAGCTACGAACTTACCGATTGAGAGATGGAATATGGCAAGTTTCAGACTTATCAACCGAGAGATGGCAAATTTCAAACTAGCCGATCAGAGGGGTGATATGGCAAGTTTCGGACTTACCGACTGAGAGGATATAGCAAGTTTCGAACTTATCAATCAAGAGATGGCAAGTTTCAGACTTACCGATCAGAGGGGTGATATGGCAAGTTTCGGATTTACCGATCAGAGGGAACATGGCAAGTTTCGGACTTACCGATCGAGGGATGGGATACGGCAAGTTTCGGACTTACTGACCAAGAGATGGAATATGCCAAGTTTCGGACTTACCTACTGAGAGGAATATGGCAAGTTCGGATTTACCGACCGAGAGGAATATGGCAAGTTTTGGACCTACTGAATGAGAGATGGCAAGTTTCGGACTTACCAGTCGGAGGAGATATGCAAGTTTTGGACTTACCAACCGAGAGATGGCAAGTTTCAGACTTACCGAGCGGAGGGGATATGGTAAGTTTCGGACTTACCGACCGAGAGATGGAATATGGCAAGTTTTGGACTTACCGACCAAGAGATGGCAAGTTTCGGACTTACCGATTGGAGGGAATATGACAAGTTTCGGACTTACCGACCGAGAGATGGCAAGTTTCAGACTTACCAACCAGAGGGAATATGGCAAGTTTCGGACTTACTGACCGAGAGATGGCAAGTTTAGGACTTACCGATCGAGAGGAATATAGCAAGTTTCGGACTTACTGACCGGAGGAGATATGGCAAGTTTCGGACTTACCAACCGAGAGATGGCAAGTTGACGGATGTCAATCGGATAGTTTGGGATATAAGTCTGAAGCCAAGGGCATGATAGGATATCAGACCTGTCAGCCGAAGGGGAAAAAGTTTACCATGCGGGATATGCTCTAGACATCGCACGAGGCCTAAAAAAAGATGAAAGCAAGACTTGTTTGACTAAAACAAGTCTAGCAAAGTAGAAGTTACTGAGATTCGTCTGTTCGGAACAAATCTTGGACAGGAACACCTAGACCTCATCCAAGGCCTAGAAGAAGATGGACACAAGACTTGCTCGACTAGAGCAAGTCCAATAGAGCAGGTTGGATTCCACCCTACCTAGTACAGAAGTCTATGAAGACTTCATTCATCCAGACCTGAGCAACAAAATGAAATTCCCGACTATTATCCAGGTAGTCCCCAGCGCTAAGACGACAAGCAGAAGAGAGCAGCAACTTGATCAGTTAAGCACATGTTGTCGCAATGGCGATTTCTACTCCACATCAACCATAAGCAACCAAACAAGCTGGCCAAAAGTGTTATGATTGAAGTTATTTATAGTAGTCGAATACAATGAAGTGATTACATGCATTTCAACTTGCAATGAAACAGTAGCATAATGCGAATATCAAGAGTTTGCATCATCCCTGAATCTCTTCAAGCCTGGAGCTTTAGGAAAAAGTGTATGGCTCAGAGCAGCGCTACAGATCGGCCAGACTTCTTCAACTTTGGCTTCGCAATCTGTTGTGCAACCTTTCCCCTCTATGACTACGTGATCCTTCGATCGTATGGAGCCACTAAGCAAGCGAGATAGCTCCTTAGTCATAGCGTAAGAGCTCAGAGGGTACTCCTAGAACTGGGCTAGCAGTAGCCCTTGAACAAAGGAATCTTGTTGATAGCCAAACTGCCGCATCACGCGAACTAGATGATACTCAACTCCACCAGTCAACCCTGGTAGGATGATAAGTTGCATATCGGTTGTATTGAAGAAAGCCTCAAAGTTATGAGTGGCCGAAGGAATGATGCGCCAGATGACTTTGTCTTCTATCAAACTTTCCAACCGCTCATACTCCTTGCGAACCAAAGTGAGAGTGCAAGCATGACCACTTTGACAATAGGATTTAAAAGCCAATCGTTGCAGGCGTAAGACTTCTACACGCAAATGAGCAACCAACCACACCTGTACAAAAGCTCCGTAACCATAAAAGTGCCGGCAACGTCGTAATAACCACATTTGCTAACCACTCTGGGTAGAGGATGACCTTTAGAAAATTAACCTTATGCTACTTCATTATTTCTTCTTTCAATTTCAACAGCCACTGTAGTCACCATCTATGCAATTTCTATTTGACCAGCTTGACGTTAGGCTTAAGCGGTAATGTGTGCACCACTACCTCAACGTCTAGACCCACCATGTCATCATAGCTCTAGGCGAAGATATCTGCATATTCTCAGAGAAGCTCAACAAGTTCTGCCTGGGCCTGTGCTGTGAGTCTGGCGCTAACTCGCACTTCCTTGACATCTTTAGTGGTGTCAATGTTTACAAACTCAGTTTTCTCTTCTACATGCAAGTTCGGGCCTTCTGGATCATCATCATAAGGCTGGAGATCTGGTGCATCATGACTTTCTTCCTCTATTTTCGCATCATCCTCCTCTCTATATGCAATGAGTTCAGAAAGGACTTCTTGCTAGAATGATGGATCTATGTCCCCAAAGGTACATATTTGCTAAGCACTCTACTCTTGATGATGCTTTAGAATGGTTACTGTCACTCTAGTCTTTTTGTACACACCTCCGACAATCTCAGATTCTAACATTTCCGAACTTGCAAATGTACCTAGCCGTTTCACTTCTTTCACAGCCTTATTATGTGGATAATTGTTTTTATTTTTCTGGTTTTCTTGAATGGTATGTACAATGTGTGTGATAGGTGGGTGGTTGTGCTCCGACTAACTGATGTGAGTGCTGCTGCCTGCATTCTCTCCTGAGCCTAACTCAGGTCTAGCGTTCAATGATCTGTCTTTTTCTAGGGCCATGATAGTGGACTGACCCTGTGGAATTGTCTGTTCTGCAATGCATTCCGACATTATAGCTTTTCCCTTCCTGTGCCTTAGTTCACTCTCTGTGTCTTCCGCCTGTGCCGCCAACTGCTCTTGAAATAGAACATCCAAATCACTAAGCATGCTGTCAACTTGTGCTACTATAGCGTCTCCCTCATCTTCATCAGAAGCAAAATCCACATAGTATGCACTGGTGGTTTCGCGCACTTCATGCAATGATTCCAACTGACTTGACTATAACCCTATCAAAGCTAACTGATATGCCGATGAAGCTGTGGTTGAAACTGCTCCTATTGAAACTGAGACTGCAATAGGATCTATAGGATGACCATCGTCTGACTTTGGAGGTGGCAATGCTAGCACAGTTGTCTTTGGTGGAAAGGACGATGTCGAATCTGTTGTACAATCCACAACCTCTTCCTCAGAGTGGTAGTCCTCAACACATACCCACTCTGATCCGCTGATTGGTTCACCCCGCTCAGACTCTACAAGAACAAGACTCTGATTGGGATCTAGCAATCCTGTACTACCAAAGTTAGTTAAACCCTGTGGAATAACGAGCTTTCGAAACTTACGATGTCTCAAGATTCCATCCTATAGTTTCCACTCGTATCCCAGTCCTTCAAACTCTCGTCTTTTCTCCATGGCAATTGGTTCGGCGATTCCTTGGCCATTCCGCCCGAGGGGTGCTCCTTTCTCATACCCCTACCTCTGACACAGATTCTCGACCATCATGAAGGGATTGCCAAAAGTAGCCAAATGACTGACACGCTCGAGAATCGGAATGAAATTGACCGACTCAAAGCGATCGACACGGAATAGCACATGAGAAGGCTTGGGGTCAAAATGGACGGTTTGAAAAGATATTGAAGAGACTGCCTCAACCTTCTCCTTTTCAAGATTTTTTGCCATTACAACAACGATGTTGTTATTCCAACGGAACTTAATCATTCGATGAAGAGTTGAGGGGATAACCTGATGCTTGTGGAGCCAAGGGCGCCCAAGCTGGAGATTGAATGATGGCTCGAGGTCAACAACATAAAACTCAACATTGAAATGGGTAGGACCAATGATCAAAGGAATGATCAAAATCCCTAAAGCATCATGGTGCGTGTTGTCAAATGTCGTCATTTTTTTCAAGGCTGGGGTAATGTCCTCGGATTTAAATCTGACCTGATTTGCAGTTCATAAAGGACAGACATTTAAATCGGCGCCATTATTCACCAATGTAAGAGGAATGCGGAAATTTTGGCATTGCACTGTGATGAACAGGGGTTGGTTGTGATTGGTCCCTGCCGAGGGTAGTTCTAAGCTAGAGAAGGAAATCACCTGCAATGCAGCTATCATTCCTACCTTGCTTTCCAAGGTTGACGGTTGTATTGTTGGGGAAACATAGGCGGCTTAGAAAACTCGGAGAAATGCCTCCCGATGTTCAACCAATGTATGGATTAGGTCCCAAATGGAAATATCTTCTTTAACTTTGTTTAGTTGGGGCGTGATGTCATCTACAGGAGGGTCCATCTTGGTAGTGGTGGGGTTAATTGTTGGGATTACTTCTTCAGGGATATGATTGGGAATCTGGCTCTTTTGTTGGGAAGATGAAGTTGTTGGCTGTTTGGGCTTGCTAGCTAGAACTGCGGCCTTGTACACCCATCCAGACCGTGTTACTCAGCGCACATTTCTGTGGCGTAACTGTAAGGCATGCGGTGAGTATCCTGTGTCAGGTTAATGACTACAGGTGCACAGGCCTTCAACTTCATTGGGACCAGAGCTGGTGAAGTGGGTATTGGCGTTTGGTGGATCAGATCATGTTTCAACTTGGCTAGCAAATTGACTGATGACGAAGATGATTGCATGGTAGGTTTTGTGATTGTGCGCCTCAGTCTAGCAGTTAGCGGGATCATATTGATTACAGAACTAGTAGCTTCAATAAAAGACTGGTTGAGCTGATAAGGAAAAGGATCTGAGATGTCATGAATGAGAAGGGAAGGGTCAAACTGTGAAGGTGCAGCGTCATCGGAAAAAAGAAAATGAACTCTTGAAGTTCAAGGTGCATGCTCAGGCAAGGGTCGGTTGACTATATTTCCATGTGTAGATGCAGAGGAATGTGGTGTCGGTGCAGTGGGCACAAACTCTGCCTCCTGTGTGTTGATAATGATGACTTTATGGTCAATCAAGTCCTGAATTGCATCTCGGAGTGTAAAATAGTTATTCGTAGAGTGCCCCGCAGCTCTTTGGTAACTGCAGAATAAATCCGGTTGAAACCACCGCAGAAGTGGGTTCAGTGGTGGGCGAACTTCCGGAAGCCTCAGGAGTGATGCAACCTTGGGAAACACGACACTCAATGGCTCAACCAAAGGAGAGTAATACCTCTCGGGTCGTTGAGGTCGTCTTGGTCCTAGGTTGCGCCCTTGCCTTGCCGGTGCGGGCTAGTAGACTGGCTCAGTAGTGGTGGTGATTCGTGATGTGCATGGTGCCCTAGGTGCAGCGGTGTAGACTTTCTGACTCTGTGCTGGCAAGCTCACCACACTTACCGACATAACAAGAGCTCCTACATATGCCACGGCATTCTTGGCAGTGTCCTTTCGTGCATATTCGGTGTTGGATCCATTGCTGCTGTCATTGTTGTTGCTGGTTCCTCCTGAAGTCATGGTTTGCTTGGCGAATGCCGCTAATGCAAGAAAACATCCATTACGCAGTGAGCTCTCGACACAAGTGCCAACTTTGATCAGGGATGCAAAAGTGGAAATAGGGTGAATGCTCAGTAGGGCTTCTATGGCTGGTTGTGCCCCTCGGATTATTATCTCAATAGATTCTTCATCAAAAGGTCTATCGTGAACCTATGAAGCGAGGGCTCGCCAGCTCCCAATGTACTCGCCAAACGGCTCGTGGGGCGTCTGCTTTGTCACGACTAGGTCCTCGCGCTTTGGGACCATGTTGAGATTGAATGAGTATTGCTCTAGAAAAGCCAGGTTGAGGTCATTCCAGGTCTTAATGGTGGTCATATCTAGAGATGTAAACCACTTTAAAGCTGGACCTATGAGGCTCTTCTGGAAAAGGCGAATAAGTAGTCTCTCATCAGCCTGCAACTGAGCAAGATCACTGCAATATGCCCTAAGATGCGAGACGGGGCAGCCTTTTCCATTGCACTTTTCAAGCTCCAAGATGTGAAAGTTCAAAGGGAGTACAGCCTCAGGAAAGTAGCAAAGGTCCTGGAAGGTGTAAGACTAGTGATCCCCGCCCTGCACTTGTCATAATGCTCTCTCCAAGTCATTCATCTTACTGAGAAGTGCATCTGCAGTTGCAGCTGACGTTGATTGTGCAGCTAGGGCGTGTCCCGCGTACGGTGTGCTTATAGCACTCATGTGCTCCTCTGGATCTATCATCTCACCTCCTGGTGTCGTGGCGTGATGACCAGCATACCCGTGCATATGTGTTGTTTCTGGTGGAATGAATGTTGAGGCCTGTATCTAATGCAAGGGTGCAGGAATGACAATATGCTATGCTGGACGTGGTGTTGTGTGTGCGAACAACAACTGTTGAATCGGTATGGCCGAGTTCACAGGCCGTTGTACTCCCGCCAGCCCAAAAAGCTGACCAACAGCAGATGGAGGAACATGCTATGTGTATAGTGGTGATGCTACTAATGGAAGAGAATTGGCGCCTGTCGTCGAGACAATGAGATGCTGCAGCGACGGTTGTGATGGTGGTGTGACTAGTGCAGCATAAAAAGCCTAAGCAGGCAGAGATGGATCTTCAGGAACAGGACAAATAGGTGTGTCAAAGTATGATCCAAAGAAAAGGCCATGCTTTGCAGCCTCTACACAAGAGCCAGAAGCTGCTGAGACTACACAGTAAGAGAACCATCGGTAGCAGTACCGAGGGCCGAAAGAGCAAGTGGAAGGGATGTCAAAGGGGGCTGGAAGTTCAAGGATCCTACGGGTTGAGTCCCTACAGACAAAGCAATCACAGCAGTTGTGCGTCAAGTGGAGCTGAACCAACCGAAAGACAGGACATTATCAGATTAGATGCCCTAGTGGTGGTCACAGTAACTACCTCAATCACAGGCTCCAAACCAATCAGGGTCTGCCAGTGTCCTGAAACTGGAGGACAGGGAACTCCATGTGCCTGGAAGTGGCTGTCATGGAGTGCAGGTAAAGTAACAAATGTCCAAGTAAAGGAGGAAGGAGGGGCAGAAACAGGGATCCCCTCCAGAGCAGCTGGTACAAAGGTCTCTAAGGCTCGCTGGGCCATAATGGACTGGGAACGGGTAAGGATGGGACTACAATTGCAAACTGAAGGACGACACCTACAATGAGCTATCATCAAAAGTGACGAATAGCTCAAGGAAAGATAGTCAAGAACAATGCCTCAAGACTGAGGTCACTGAAAGGAACTCCCGAGCTCTGACCTAGGAACTCGCACACAACACTCTACACCTGACAAAGGAAAAAGACCTAATGTGTTAGCAAAGAAGAAAAGGCAAAACAACAGAAGAAACAAGTGAGCTATGCAATTGTTCGTTAGGGTGGTATGAATGGCACACATGCACATGAATGCTACTAATATGTGCTCTCTCACCATGCATGTCCTGTATGGGGTTGACCACACGGGACGTACTCATGGGTTTAGGTTTTGACATTGGTAAGAAAAGTAAGATTCCCATTCTAAATCTTGGCCGAAGCGCAAGCAGTGAACGGGTGGTGCGTTGGTGGCCCCATCTCCTGTAGAAGCATGGAGTTGTACCCTCTACTAACACTAACACGACCCCGGACAAGGGGGGATAAACTAGCAACACGCCCTACACCAAAGCTATAGAACGGGCTACCAAAATTGTCCTTCGCAAACTGTAGGTGGACTTAGAGAAGAATATGCATGCCATATATGATCAATCACTCAATATGTTTTTGTGTCTTTTACTTGCATTTTATTATGCCAAGGGGATTGTGAGCATTTGTCTCTAGTTATGCCTTATTATTTGTTTGTCTGAGTTTGTGTGTTTTATTTTAACCAAAACGGGAAGAAAACATGTCTCTACTCTCCTAATCATGGAAAATACAAAAAGGGGAAAAAAACACACAATCGTGGTATTCAAACACTCAACCAACAAGCAAAAGGCATTAGCAATGGCATGTGCTAGTGTAGTGCTCACAGGTAAGTGAAAAAAAAGCAAGCATAAAAACAAAAGGCATGAATTAGGTCATGTGCATGTGTTATGGCATAGCAATTGTGTAAAGAGGCATGTATAGTCAAATATGTACAAACAAATAGAACAAGCAAACACAAAGTGTACAAATCAATGCCAAGCAAGAAAACCAAAACGAAAGCCAGAATCTGGTTATCCCTAGCGGAGTCGCCAGTTCCTGTGACCATGTCGGTGGAACCCTGCACGACTCCAAGGTGCGTGGAAACACACGAGGAATCCCGATATAGTCATGGAAAATATGGTAAATCCGAAGAAGAAGACTAGACTCGGAAACACTAAAGAAAGAAAAGGATACGGAAAGGAGTCGCCACCTAGTCTTTTAATGGAAAGACGAGGAAAACCAAACACAAAGGAAAAAAACCCTAACGAAATCAAGGCGAAGAAAACACATGTATGCTCTGTGCCTAAAGGATGCAGTGCACAAATCAATGCAAGTCAAGGAAAGGGTAAGGATTCTTGTTACGCATAGGGAAGGTGTTAGGCACCCCCATGCACTCGAAGAAATCGGTCTTTCTAGGTTTCCTGCTTGCTAATGATCCAGTGTGTGTATGCTTGTCTACCCCGAATGCACATGTCTAAGATGAATGCGGAAATATGCCAAATCAAATAGAAGAAATGAATAAACAGAAATAATAAGGAAAATAATCTAGGGGACAATGTAGGCATTGAAAATGCCACTTTACTGTACGCCCTTGAGTGATGAAGAAAATCGTGAAAATCGGAAATATTCGAAAGGCGCCACGCAAAACAGCAAAAACTTAGGAAAGCCGCCAAAGACTGTACCTCGCCGTTGACGACCATCTGGGAAGCCATCTGAGGCTTCCCCAAGGCCTGATCTAGCATCCAAACACCCTGTGAGCAAGAGGGAAGAAAAGGGGGAAGATCTAGTGGCTTCGATCTAGCAACCAACGGTTGGAGGCCTCCTCCCACCTCCCTCGCCAGCGTCATGACATCGGCGATGGGCTTAGAGAAGAAAAGGCCACTGGAGGTGATGGTGCGGCGGTCCTGGGCTCTTGGAGGCTCGACGGTATGAAGGGGAGATTTTCCCACGGCTCAGAGGCAAGAATGGCACCGCTCTTCCCCTTTCCGATCAAGCTCTGTGTCAACTACGGCGATGGTGACTGTGGGGTGCGATCGGGGCTCAAAGCGAGGTCTTGTAGCTTCCGAAGTCCAGGGGGAGAGGAGAAGGTGTCCCTATGATCGAAGGGGAGCTGCAAGGCAGGAAGTGCCCAGACAGTCATGCCAAGGGTCGTCTTCTCCAACGACGGTGAGGCTACGTCTGGCGGCCCACTTCCAGCGACTTCCAAGGTGGAGGAAAGGTTTCCAGAGTGGAGGAGGAGCAAGAAGAGACCGAGGCCAATCAATCTACACTCACCAGGGCACGAATCACTCACTAGATTCGTGCCCCCACCTCTCCTGTCAGAAAATTGGGTCCGGCAACCCATAAAATCCTAATTCCAGCCAAGGAAGCTGCCAGGCTCTACTGAAAACACCTCAAGGATGTTGAAGAAGACCTAAGGAACAAAAATGGAAGGAAATTGAGCTCTGATCGGAGCATACCTGAGTTGGCAGTGGAGGTGGCTATTGTAACTCGTCGGAGATGTGGCTGAAGCTGGCCTGAGCTCTGAATTTTCTCCTCTCCGAGCTTCCTTACTGATTTGAGCTTTCTCTAGTTTCTCTGGTTGGTGATCTCTCCTTGATTTCTCTCCTCTCAAACTTCCTCTCCTCTTTTCCAAGTTTTTCTCTCTGTTTCAAGCTTCCCCTTCCCCCTTTTTTCCTCTTGCAAATGAGGATATTTATAGGCTTGCAAATGGCTGGGTTGTTAGGGTAGTTTTTTATTGGTTGTTATGGGTTGTTGGAAGTTGTTACAAGTTGTTATAGGTTGTTATGATGAAGGTGGGAAGTGGTTAGGTTTGTTTAGGTGGTTAAAGGTTGTTATAGGTTGTTATGGGTTGTTGTGATGGAGTGGGAAGTAGTTAGGTTTGTTTAGGTGGTTACAAGTTGTTATAGGTTAGAGTGGGAAGTGGTTAGGGTTTGTTTAGGTGGTTAGAGGTTGTTATAAGTTGTTATGGTGGAGTGGGAAGTGGTTAGGGTTTGTTTAGGTGGTTAGAGGTTGTTATAGGTTGTAATGGTGGAGTGAGAAGTGGTTAAGGTTTGTTTAGGTGGTTAGAGGTTGTTATAGGTTATTAGGGTTTTGGATTAGGATTTGCTAAGTCTTGTGTTTTGGATTAGGGTTTAGGCTAGGTTTAGGGTTTTGGATTAGGGTTTGCTAAGTCTAGGGTTTTAGGATAGTTTAGGGTTTAGGTTTTAGGTCCAACTACAAGCATATGGGGTGTCTACAGCAAGTGTAGCAAGGGATCAGATATATGCAACGGTAGTCTTGGGGGTATCCCTCCTCTTGTTGAAGTTGTTGATGCCATTGTTGTTGCTACCGCTGCTGGTGTCGACGTGATGGTTGGTGGAGGTAGCCTGCTTGGTGAATGTGGTGAGTGTGGAAAGTTACAGCTACGTAGTGAGCTCTTTACGTGAGCGTTAGCTCGGATCAAGGATACAAATTTGGTGATTGGTTGGATGCTAAGCAAAGCCGTGATGGCTGACTGCGCTCCACAAATGACCATCTCGATAAACTCCTCGTTAGAGGGCCTATCACAAACCTACGAAGCAAGAGCAAGCCAACAACCGACATACTCCCCGAATGGCTCGTGGGGCTTCCGCTTGGTAGCAGCCAAGTCCTCACAGTTGAGGACCAGGTCGAGGTTGAAACATTACTATTCCAGGAATGCCTGACTGAGCTCATTCCACATCTTAATCGTAGCCATGTTCGAAGAGGTAAACTACTTCAAGGAAGAACCAATAAGACTCTTCTAGAACAAGCAGATCAGAAGTCTCTCATCAGCCTGGAGCTGTATGAGGTCTCTATAGTACGCTCTCAAATGCAAAATTGAGCAGCCTTTACCGTTATATTTCTCAAAGTTTGGGACTTGGAAATTCAATGGAAGAGTTACCATTGGAAACTAACAGAGGTCTTGAAACTGGTAAGACTAGCGGTCGCCACCCTACACTTATCGAAGTGCTCTTTCTAGATCACTCATCCTTATCAAGAGAGCATCTAAGGTAGCTGTTGGCAAAGTCAGTGCAGTTGGGGTAGTTCCCACGTATGTTGTTTGAGTTGTACCTATGTGCTCCTTCAAATTCACCATCATGCCATCTGGTACTATAGCATGATAGCCGGCATACTCATGCTATGGTGTAGGGTGTTGTGTCATGAATACAAGAGTAAGTAACTAATGCAGGGGAGAAGGGGAAGTAGTATGTGCTACAGAGTGAGGTGCAGTGTAAGGGAGCAGCAGCTGATATGCTGGTACGGATCCAAGCAGCGGGCTGTGGGGATGATGCACTCCTGCCAGACCAAGAGGTTGTCCACTAGGTGGAGGAGTAAGATGTTGTGATGTTGGTGGTATTGGTGTAACAGGTAGAGTCAACACCCTTATCGCCGAAGCAGCAAGAAGTTGGGGCGATGGCCAAGGTAGTGATACAATGGGGGCTGCCAGAAGTAAGAAAACAAGCTGCTGAGGGACCTCAAGAATAGAAGGTACAGATGGAGTCAAAGAGAGATCCAAGGATAAGGCCATGCGTTGCAGCTTCTAGGCAAGAGCCAACTGATGCTGCGCTTGCATGGGAGATGTAACATCAGGGCCTGATTATCTATTTTTATAATAAACCATGTATTATTTGTAATATTGTGTTTAATGGTTTATTAATGGATAATCTGTTGTTTCTTGGTTGTGTGGGGTTGTGGGTGGTTTTCTGTGCATCTGGTTGTGATTTG
>JAMKQA010029959.1:0-14734 GCA_024699735.1 Posidonia australis
AGACGCACCTAACTGGCACACCAATCGGTAAATAATATAGCTGTTTGCATCAACGACTATACAGTCGTTGCATATCAATGGCCATTTCTATATGTATGTTTTAAACTTAAAAACCTCTTCATTTATCCTATAAATAAAATACCTTCTTATTCCATTTATTTTTCTTCACAACTCAATCTTCTCTTCTCTTCTCTACTACAAGTCTACAACTTTCTCCCAACTTTCAAGTGAGGATTTTCAAGTGAAGATTTCTCTGTTTGGCTTTGGATTCCGCCATGTCTTCTACTCTCTAGTCTCCACGCGACATTAGCTGAACGAGCTACATCAAAATTTCTCTACTTCTAATCTCTCTAAATTTTTTATTTCTAATCTCTCCATTTTTGGGTTTTGATTTTTATAGGTTAAAAATTTTATTATTTTATATTTATTTTTTATATTAAAATATAAAATATTGGTAATATTAGACCGATCCGGAAATTTTTAAAAAAAACATACAAGAAACACCAGACCAGGACCCGACCCACCATCGGGCCATGCGTCGTGCTGAACCCATGACTTGCCAACAAGGACTCAATCCGACCCAACCCTGTTCAACCTATGGCCCGATCGGACCTGGTCCAAGTCTGATCGGACCTTTGTTTTTTTAGACCAGGTCGACCCGACTCGGTCTGAATTCTATAATTGGATTCGAATAGCATGACGTCGTTGATGTATTATTGTATGTACACATGTAAGTGCGTGATTACCATCATTCCTATAGTATGGGTCCCACGATTGGGATCGTGCGGTCTGTATAATTAGTATGCTGCCTACTGCTCCCACTCACAGCACCCGGTCACGGTACTCTCTCTCTCTCTCTCTCTCTCTCTCTCTGTGTCCATGAGAAGGGAAATAATAAAGGGGAAAAAAAAAAGGGAAGAGGAAGAGGGGACTGGGGAGGCCCGGAGGGAAGGGAAGGTCGTCCTTACAAATTCCAGATCAGATTCAGAAGATGGGGGCGAAATATTAATTTTAATATTAATAAATATTAATATAAGTTTGCAGAAGAAGACTCCGATCGAGCTGCAGTTTGTAGTCCAGGAACAAAAAGATGAGCGAGGAAGCGACAGGCAAGGGAGGCGATCACCACCATCCACCACCTCCACAGCCACCCCAGTATGGCACTTTCCAACCCCCGGCGATGGGATTCCCACAGCCGGCGCCTCCTCCGGGGGCTTCTGCTCCTCCTCTCCCCGGCCACGCCGGCCCTGTTCCTCCCACGGCCACCACCTATTATGTCCAAGGCTACCAGGCCGTTCCCGGTGAGTGCTTCCATTCCATTTCATTCCATCCCCTAACCTAATTTCGCCCAATTCTCAAGGTCGATCAATCCATCCATTTTCCTCTTACTATTTATTTATTTACAGGTTACGCTCCGGTCGTTGCCGAGGGAAGGCCTGTAAGAGAGCGCCGACTTCCTTGCTGTGGAATGGGCATGGGATGGTTCCTGTGAGATCTTCTCCTTCTTCTTCGTTTTCTTCTCCTTCTGTTATTCTCTGTCTCTGTCTCTTTCTCTCTCTCTCTCTCTCTCTCTCTCCTGATACGAGACAATTCCACTCATTACTTCTGACATTGCCTAATTCATGTGTCTTAAAGGTTCATAATTGGTTTCTTTCTTGCTGCCATTCCCTGGTATGTTGGAGCCATCATTATGCTCTGTTGCAGAGTCGATTATCGTGAGAAGCCTGGATTTGTTGCCTGCACCATCGCTGTATGCTTTGCTTCCTTCTCCTCCTCACCTTTTTCCTTAATTTCTTGTTAACTGCATTGCATCGTCATTTCTATCTCATTTCCATCATTTTTTTACTTGCCGACTCTTGATTCAACCTTATACTGTTGTACTGTGCGATTTTCATTCTCATTGCTATTGATAGGATCGGTTCTTATGCTTTTTCATTATTATATTTTCTTATAATTTATAAAATTGCCATTTGTATTTAGGTTTCCAGAATTCTATCATTTAGCATAGATGATAGATGACCCTTGATAAGATATCAATGTCTGTTGACAACTATTTCTGCTTGTGCTTTATTTGCAAAACTCTAGTTACTATCTCTTTTAGGACATCTCCACATTGTGACACTGGAGAAGGTATTATTACATGCCAAAGCCATAAAAAAAGAAAGAGTTGAAATTTGTAGCACAAGATGCTTCATTTTATTCGTTTGATAATTTCAAACCTTAAATAATAAATGACTATAGGGTGTTATAAAAAGGAAAGAAGAAACTTTTACTTGCCTTTAAAGGCATAGTGTTAAGACCACTCCAGTCTAGTGCAAATAACAATGGAAAAGCTAGTCTAACAAAATATGTAAATAGTATTGTCCCATATAAAAATATTAAACAATTAATAATTGCAATAAGAAGCATATGAGAGTTCATAGCACTAAAAGCAGTAAAAAAATAGCAAAATTAATAAGGAAGACCTTGAACAATGAAGTTGTCATTAAAAAAGCACAATGGGACAAACAATGCGCCCAATTGGAGGACATGATTAAAAAGGAAAAATAGAGACAAAATAAACAAAATTGGTGGACATAGTTATTACATCCTGTCTTCTCTCAAGTCAGCAACAGTGTCATGAGGTAAGAACTTGAGGAATATGGAAACTCACAATTTCAAAACTCACAAAAAGATGACAAATGTGGCTGGTCAAGTACATTGATAATAATGTTGCTACTACATTATTTTAAAATGAAAGAAAATAGTAGTCAAATATTATTCTACTACGGTCACATGATAACATAATTCAGGGGGTATAAAGTTGTCAATAGGATGCCAACATCTAAAATCCTGTCTCCACATGCACACATCTACTGACAAACTCAATCCCAATGCAAGGTAAGTCTGAATCTGCTTCACCTGTAGAATGTGGTCTTAATGCAAAGAGTCTACCATCTTCTTCCTTTTCTCACATTGAGGTGAGAGCACCAAAATGGCACCAATCTACTGATGCAGTCACCATCTCAGACAAGCTCCAAGGAACATTTTATGGACAATAGATCAAGATGAACCAAAGAACTAATTTCTTATGTACCTCGTTGCTGGCAGCAGAACTCCAGCTATGATTCTCCTTGATGACCTCTCCATTGACATTCCCCACAACTCCACAAGCAATAAAATAAAGAAGAGGGGAAAGAAAATGCAAGAATGCTGCATGCCCTAGATATAGACCTCTCAAAAGTAACACCCAAGGCTCTCCATTAACCCATCCCTTAGACTTGTAACTAAAATTACATATTCTTGGCCACAACTTCACCAGTTAACATAGGTTTCAAGGTTAATATCATAGAGTAATTGGTGTTAAAAGGCTTTAAACATTTCAGGTCATGACTCTTAGATTTGGGTCATAAAAGTCTAATGTCTTATTTCATAGAGAGAAATTACACATATATACAGGTATAATGGATAAATGGATATCCACTAACTCGTCTAACACACACAACCCATATAACATACTCTAACACTCCTTTTCAAGTTGAAGTATACATATCAACTATGTCCAGCTTGTTACATAGAGACTCAAACACCCCAACATTTAGACTCTTAGTGAATATATCGGCTAACTGCTCAATAGACTGAGTATAATGAGTAGAGATGGTCCCCCTCGTAACCATGCCTCTCACAAAGTAACAGTCAATCTCAATATGTTTTGTACGCTCATGGAAAGTAGGATTGTTTACAATGAAGATAGCAGCTTGATTGTCACATCTTATAGTCATAGGAACCTCGACCTCGAACCCAAGCTGCTCTAGTAATGACTTCACCTACACCATTTCACACGCTGTCTGTGTCATAGACCGGTACTCAACTTCTGCACTGGACCTCAACACTACATTCTGCTTTTTGCTGCACCAAGTAACCAAGTTGCCCTCTGTGTAGGTGCAAAATCCTAATGTTGATTTCCTGTCCTCCCGATCTCCTGCATATCCTGAATCAGAGTAGGCTGTAATACTAGTGTGACCATTCTTCTTGTATACTAGGTCTTTTCCTGGTGTACTTTTAACATATGATAGAATCCGAAGAGCTCCCAACCAGTGTACTCTCCTAGGTTCATACATGAACTGGTTCAAAAGACTGACTGCATAAGAAATATTTAATCGAGTCACTGTCAGATAAATAAGTTTCCCAATCAACCTTTTATACTGACCAGACTCCTCTAACAACTCTGAGTTGCTGTCCCAGAAGGCTGGTGTCTGCTTAATAGGAGTACTCTCTGGTTTGTACCTTAGAAGGCTTGTCTCTTGCAATAGATGTAGGACATACTTCCTTTGTGATAATGTCATATTACCCTGTGCATAGGCAAACTCAATCTCCAAGAAGTAGTAAGGCTTTCCCATGTCTTTTGTCACGAAATGAGTGTGCAAATGTTTCTTTATATCTACAATGTCCTGTATATCACTGCCAGTCACAAGTATGTCATTAACATATACTGCTAGAATGACACACCCAATAGCTGTCCGACTATAGAAGACTAAATGGTCCACTGCACATCTCTGAAAGCCACCAGCAAGAATCACCTAATTGAACTTCTTGAACCATGTCCTGGGACTTTGTTTTAGGCTATAGATTGCCTTCCTGAGTCTGCATATAAGATTCTCTTCCTAAGCAACATATCCTAGAGATTGCTCCATTAAAACAAACTCTGGTAGGTCCCCATACAAGAATGCATTCTTGACATCCAACTGATGCATCTCCCAGGAATGATTGATAGCAAGGAAAAGAAGCACTATGATAGAGTTAAAGACGAGTCACAGGCGAGAGTGTCTCCTCATAATCTATCCCATATGTCTGAGTGAAATCTCGAGCCATCAGTCTTGCCTTATATCTATCAATACTGCTATCTGCTCTGTACTTGATAGAATAGACCTATTTACAAGAGACCACTGTAACTTCAGTAGGGCGGGTCACCAACTCCCACTTGCCACAGCCAATAAGTGCAGCTATTTCCTTATCCATAGCAGCCTTCCACTGAGACAGAGTTAGTGCTTCCTTATAATTTCTGGGAATTGATTGAGACACGAGAGACAAAGCAAAACTACGGAAACGAGAATGAAGGGAATCATAAGACACAAAATGAGAAATAGGATGAGTCGTGCAAGTGCGAGTACCTTTCCAAAGGGTAATGGGTAAATCTGAAGAGTTGTTGGGTGGATTTGCAACTGTAGAGGAAGATGGCTTAGTGGTGTCAGATATAGGAGCATGCTGGCGGCGCTGATAAACCTGCAAGGGACGTATAACATCGGGCGATCTGGTGGAATTGTCTTGAACACTGTTATCCTGCAACTGCACCACAGAAGAAAGAGGGACAGACACATTGGACGACGAGGACACTGTATAGTAAGGAACAGACTCAAAAAAAGTGACATCAACAGACACAAAGTAACGCCTAGTGGGAGAATGGAAACATCGGTATCTCTTCTGAGTCCGGGAATACCCAACAAAGAGGCACTTTATAGACCGAGGGGACAATTTGTCCAAACTAGGTGACAGGTCTTAGACAAATGCCACACACCCAAACACTCTAGGTGTCAAACTGAACATACTGGACCCTGGTATAAGACGGCAAATAGGGACCTCCCTACTAAGAGGTGTAGACGACATCTTATCCATGAGAGTACGTGTGACATCAAGGATGTGCCTATGTTTGCGTTTTGCAATGTCATTTTGCTGTGAGGTATAAGGACAAGATGTTTGATGAAGAATACCCAATGAAGCACAATAAAAAGTAATTTTCTGCTGAACAAACTCAAGTGCATTGTCAGTGCGTAAAAACTTAGGAGTAACATTAAATTGATTTTTTATTTCTGCAATAAATTATTTGAGTTCATCATAGACCTGACTACGATCCTTGAGTAAGTATACTCAGGAAACTCTTGAGAAATCATCAATAAAAATAATATAATATTGATGTCTTGAAACAAACTGGACTCGAGACGGACCCCACACATCACAATGGACCAACTCACAAATAGACTGATTGGACACAAGACACACTTTCTTAAAGGTAGCACGATGGTGCTTATCCAGCTCACAAGACTCACACTGAAACTACGACACAGAACACCACGGTAAGGCCTGCTGAAGTTTCTAATGCGACGGGTGACCCAACCGGTAATGTCATAAGGAAGAAGACTCAGAAGCAGACGCCACAGAGGCCAATCCTTGAGAGAGATCATCACGAACCAGTTGGTACATCCCATTTCCTCGCTCACGGCTTAAACCATTCCTCCTTCCCGTCTGCAAGTCCTGAAAGGTACAATGAAAAGAGAAAAAGGTGACACAACAATTTAACTGTTTAGTAATGACACTAATGGATAGTAAATTCACGAGAAAATCAGGAACAAACAAGACTTTATCAAGAGATAACTGTGAAGTAACTTGAACCACCCCTTCACCTGAAATAGAACACGTTCGACCATTGGCAATTGCCACAAATCGAACATCTGACAACTGAGAAAGCTGGGTAAATAGGCTACGGATACCTGACATGTGTGAGGAAGCACCGGAATCAATGATCCAGGAAGAGTCCTTAGACGTCAGGAAGGCTCGAGTACTTGAGAAAGTAGCCTGAGTCGTCGTGGTTGCAGTGTCGGTGACCTTTGCTGCTGAAGCCTCTTATAGTTTGCATGTGACACTATAAAAGTCTGCTCCTCAAGTACAACTGCTGCAGTAGGTGGCTCGGTGGTAACATGTGCCACCTATGGGCGGTTAATAATGTCTCAGCATTTTTCAATCTTGTGCCCCAATCGCCCACAGTGTGTACATCAAGGACGTCCACCTGTCTCCCCCTTACCACGACCTCCACCTCGAGGACCACCTCGTCCTTGTCCATGAGTAGCCGTCATAGTTGAAGACTTTGACACAGTGGGAGTGGTGCCTGTAGAAACTCGAAGAGCCTTGGCGAATGTGGTCTGAAGATCCAGAACATTGTCAACCTTTAAAACCTGACTCCTGATCTGGGAACTGATGTTTGGTTCAGGCTAGAGAGGTACACCGCAACTGCTAATTCCTCACGATACTAACACAAGTGTGTGATGTCAACTGTCAAGGGTTGATAGATATCTAACTCATCTAGTAGAGCATGGAGAGTGGCAAAGTGGTCCTGAACGGATCTGTCTCCCTGGCGTAAAGCAAACAACTACTCATATATCTCGTAGACTCGAGATATGTTCTTCTCGTGGCCATATGTCAGACGGAGGGTGTCCTATATCTTCTTGGCTGGCCGTAATAACATAACCCCTTTAGCAACGGAAGGCTCCATATTGCTCTCCATCCATGTAATTATAGCAGCATCATCAACTAATCAGTCCTCATATGTGTCAGATTTTGTATTAGGGGGTGGATGGGTGAGGTGTTTTAATTTTCTATGTGCCAAAACAAACGTCTCAAAACTCTGTGACCAAAGAAGATAGTTTGGGCTAGAAAGTTTCTCTGACGTACCACTCATATGTTTTACAAGGGAGTCACGAAAGGCCATGTTGAGTTAAAGTGATAAATTCTACAACTGTATGATCTGAAAACAACCAAAGGAAGTGAATTGGACTGCTCATCACGTGTAGATATGACGTATCCACACACACTGGAAAGTGGGGGCACTTGGGGGGCCTAACACATGTCCAAAATCACCAAAAGACGACGTAGGAGGGACCGGACTGCCCCTGCGGATTGACTGGAACGGCCAGGAGCAAACATGCGTCGATGAGGCTGTCTATGCCTGGCGGCTCGTCGGAGATGGGTTGGAGTGGCTGTCGGCGAAGCTGGAAGGAGCAGGAGAAGTCGGTAGCCCTGGATCCTAGGGCAGGAGGCGGCGGTGGCGCAAGACGGAGGTGATGGAAGGCCTGACGGTCGTGGACGGCGCCGTTGGAGCTGTCGGATGCGTCGGGATCGATCGAAACTCAGGCCAAAATGGCCTGCCGACGCTGAAAATGCCTAGGCGGTGGCAGAAGTCGGTCGGAAAAGCTGCCGCCGATGATGGAGGGAGAAGAGGGAAGAAAATCCTAGGTTTTGTACCTAAGTTCTGTTACTTTCTTAGATTTGGGTCATAAAAGTCTAATGTCTTATTCCATAGAGAAAGATTACACATATATATAGGTATAGTGGATAAATGGATATCCACTAACTCGTCTAACACACACAACCCATATAACATAGCAATAACAAATAAGAGATAACTTTTAATTTAATTTAAGTTAAATTTATATATAAAGTTTGAACGTTAAACTTACTTGACATTTGTAGTTGAGGGTCGTATATGCTTGGTTATTTGATATATTATCACTCATATATTTGTGCTTTTATATAATATATTTTTCATTGTATGTTATACTTCATTACCTCATTTTAATTGGGCTAGCACCTTAGCTCTCAATTAGGGTGCTTTGGAGGCTTTCCATCTTGCATTACCTTTCACCTTGATAATTTTGATGCTTTCACTAAATCTATTCGGTTTAGATCATTTTGAGGGAAATAGAAGGAATTCCTTCCTATTCTAGTGTTTGTTTGGATTTTAGGAATTTGTTTTTCTTTCAAATTGATGGGATATAAACACCCTCATTTTCTTTCCCTTCGTTATGCATTAGTACTTTACAAGGCAACTATTAAATTTAGGAATTCAATATGCTACTAATCCTAGATTTTCAGTACCAATGGTAAAAACCACCATTGAACTTTCAACCCATACATTTTGAATTACTTAAAAAAACTCATAAATTTCCAATTTCAATTCAATTGGAATCGGAACTTGAAGCCCCTGCAACATAACGGTGTGTAAGAGGTTTACTCCTGATTCTCTTCCATTATTTGGTTTATTGTGATCAAATGTTGTTTGCGGCACATCCATTTTCCTAACGAAGTGCACATTTTACTGTTTTGCCATGTAGTTGAAACCAGTTTGAACTTTTAGGGTTTATTTGGATTGAGAGAAATGGAGAGAGAAGAAAGCGTCAAAGTTTATGAGTATTCTATTCCTGAAGTTGCACCAAATGATTTTTTTTTTATGACCAATCGAAGAAAAGAATTTTATTAAGAAAACTGAAAAGAAAACAACAAACAAGACAAAGAGGCTTATTAAGATGATAAGGCGCAAAGAACAAATCATAAAAAGAAGGAAACAAACACGAAGGAAAGACAAAATAAGGTACACCACAACTGCTTTTTATATCCTAAACAATGCATCTAGCCATGCCACAATTGTAGTTTCATTGTCGATCCCATTGCTTGATACGGCAGACCATTCAATCATGGCTGCATAGATCATTTCTTTCCGTTTATGTTGTGTAGTCTCTATACTCTGAAAAATTCTGCAATTTCTCTCTAGCCATCGACACCACCAAATGGCATGAGGAAGCAACTTCCATACCATCCACTTCCTGCCACTCTTTCTCTGCTTCTTAAGCCACATACTCCAGAAACAATCCATCTCAATTTGGGTAGAGGTATCCAAGCCCATAAGGTTAATCCACCAATCTCTAAATGATGGACAATTGAAAAAAAGATGCCACCAATCCTGGTCATAACTGTAGCAAAAGGAACACCTACTCGCACATTGAAGTCCTTTCTTTTTAGAGCCAGCTCTATTAAAATTCTCCCAATGAAAAGTTGCCAAACAAAGTATTGTATCTTTGTTGGGACAGAGCTAATCCACACTAGCTTTGGGTGTGCCATCCAAAGCCCTCTACCTGCAATAAAGATTTGATTGAAAATATACCATTCTTACCCCATCACCACTTGATTAAATCCGAAGTGGAGGAGATAAGTGAGGAACCATTAGAATCCAAAAGAGACATAAGCACCACAAAGTCTAATAATTCTGCATCACAGCAATCCCTTCTAAATCGAACATTCCATACTATTCTGCCTCAGAATGCTCAAAGCAATGAAGGATTCTCACAGTAGGAACAACTGCAACACGAAAAAGAGATGGAAAGACAAATTTTAATGCAGTCACCTCCACTTACTTATCCTCTCAAAATTTATTCCACTCATCCCCACCCACTCCCACTCCCATCTCACACCTCATCACCTCCTCCTCTAGAATACCCCTCCAAACCCAAGACGATCTTCCAAAATGTTCCCCAACTGGATCCAAAAATTTACCTCTATACCATTTGTCAAGGATTATTCTTTGCCACAAACATGAACCTTCTTCCCCATCCTGTCCCAACCTCCAAATTCATTTCCCTAGCATTGCAAGATTGAAAGAGTGTAAATCTCGTAAACCAATACCATGATTCTTGTGGGGACAACAAACCATGTGCCAAGTAACCATACCACCAGAAATTTTCTTTTCTCCTTTCCACACAAATTGCTTCATGTTCTTCTCCAACTTGGCTGCAACTGTAATCAGAATCCTGAACATTGAAAGGTAGTAAATGACTAAATGGAGAGATTTCCAGGAACCGCTCAAATAAGAGTGACTTTGCTCCCAAATTACAAGAATTTTCCTGCCCAACCTGATAATCATTTTTCTAAGTGTTCCACCATCAAAGCCTAGTCATGCACTTTCAGCCCATTACCACTTAATGGAACACTTAGATATTTTATAGGACAAGATTCTACTATTAGACACTATCCAAATGAAATTCAAATACTCAATATGAAATTTAATTTGAAGGTGTATCGGGAAAGTCATTGTTTCACTTTTCTTCTCTTCTAGGTACTATCCAAACACGAGAAACTATTTTTCCTCATAATTTTTCTTTTGTAAATCAACATAGAGAGAGTGGCTTTCTCTTTTCTTCTGTTCTCTTCTCTCCATTTCTTCTCTCTTTGTATCCAAACAGACCCTTTACGGTGAGTGCTTTGATTTTATTACAATTTCCATGATGTCTCATGTAGGTTGGGAAAGCTATATTCATTTTTTGGACGTGACTTCATTTGGAAATTTTGTCTTCACTTCCCAAATTATTCTCTCTACATTATATGCCATTTCTGTTTGTTTATTTAAAATTACCAAAGTGAAGAGCTACTTCTTTCTGTTGAACAGGCTGTTATTGCTGCAATAGTTGTCATTCTTGGGGTAACAAAGGGAGCTGATGCCTGGTGATTCTTATGCGTACAGCGTCAAGGAATTGTTTGTTTGTTGATGTATGCTTTGTGAAACCTTTGAAAGATCAGATGGTATCTCCAGTAAATGTATTTGATGCCGTATTGCTTCTATGCACTGTGTAGTAGAATCGTGATAATAGAATGCCGTGGCCAATGTTATGTGCGAAGGGTGTACATTAGTCTCTGTTTATTTACTTTGGAGAGGTCTTGTGTTATTATTCATGTATTTTATTAAATATATATAACTTGGATAAAATTGTGTTTTCTATTGTTTTAGAGGCGTACTCTGGCATTGGCTCTGAGAAGCCATGAAATGCCTCCAGTATGGATCCTTTTTCGTAATGGACGGGAATTTGGTTGTGGATTTTTAGACTGCTCATAGGTGCAAAGAATGTACTGATGTACATATATTAGGACATCAAATGTGGAGAGGAAAGGCATGCATGGGAGCTTGAAGTGTATGCGCCCTTTTTTCTCTGTATTTTTTATTTCTGATGATGAGAGACGAGGTGGATTATGGTTAACATGTCAGCTGCTTAGGTAGGGTGCATTGTGTGCGTTTGGTAAAGCTAGATGCTTCTTATCGGAGAAGTCGATGGAGGTGCTTGAACGGTTCTTCCCAAGTAATTGCTTTTAGGTGATCCTTCCACATGTATTAATTATTAATTAAATAATTGATCTATGTCAAGTCTTGTTTTTTTTTTTCTTGAAGCACATGTGACATTCTTGTTGGTCGTCGGCCTCAGGGAGGGGTGGGTCGTGTACTGGTGTGGGGACCTGCAGGTGTAGACCTGCTCGCTACTTATCTGAACTTAAAATGTAAAAGTATGGGTAAGTTATACATACCTGCCTCATTTACACTAGTAGTTTTGGTAAAGGTGACTTTTATAAAGTCAGGGTGACAGAGATGCTAATAATGGTGGTGGCAGACATAATCATGATGGTAATGATAGTGACAATTATGTTCTCGATGATAATGAGAGTGTGGTGAATGAATAGAGCGTGTATTCTTTATTTTACGTCACATGAGTTCAGTCAATTACAATTATATAGCTGGTTAGTAACTGAGCAGATTGGCTGGTTCTTATATTTTAAAAAAATTATACTTGATTACTAATAATATAATAATTTTAAACATATATAAAATATATTTGTATTTAATTTATTATCAATGTTAAACATGTATTAACTAGATTTCCAATCGGGTTGAATCAGTGTCGTTTCATGTAAATGTATTGTGTTAATAATTAACAGGCTTAATTAACAATAATGAAGTATTAGCATAATATAAATTTCGACTAGGATATTAACACAAAAACCATTTTTTGGGTAGGTAAAGCACTTGGCTTGCTGGTGCACCCTTAACTCGTGGGTAATAATTTTGACTAGCAATTGGTTGGTGTATCTACCGTTCCCCTCGCCACCATTATTCCTTGCTCCAGCAAACACTTCTCCCCTCTGGCCGCCTCATAGATAAAGTAACTCCTTCCTCCGGCAGCTAAATCCAAGGAAACTCTCATCTCTCGGTGTCTGCTGCTTCTTTCTTCTTCTTCTGGTGCGCTCTTCTTCTTCGATTTCAGCTGTTTCATCAATTAACTTTGTTGGTTCTTATTCTGTAGTTCTTCCTGTTAATCAAAGATCTTCTCACATGCTGTTCATTATGTAATCTCTCACATGCTGTTCTTCCCTAGTCAGTGCATACTGCAAACACACAATGGCGCAAGAAGCTCTTCAGTCGGACCAGGTGCGTGTGTGAATTGAGTACTCCTTTCTTTTCTCCTAACTAAGAACCTCTGTAGAATCTTCTCCTTACATGGATTCTCTTTTCTATTCTTCAGGTTGTTGTCGGAGAGGAGATAAACCACGTTCGACTGCTCACCTTGAACCGGCCCAGGCAGTTAAACTGCATCTCATCTCAAGTGGTACGTTCAGATCACTTCCCCACGCTAACACCACCGCGTCAAATTATATTCACCTGTCGCCACAACTTATATTTCTTGATCAACTCAATGTTTGGCTTTCTTAATATTCTTAATCTGGGCCAGGTGTCTCTTCTTGCTAAGTTTCTTGAGAAATGGGAGCGAGATGATAATGTCCAGCTTATCGTAATCAAGGTTCAGCCTTTTCTTCTCTTCGAGGGTAGTTTACCCTTCAAGTGCTCAGCGAATTAGCATGTCCTGCTTCTGTCTTTATTTTGTGTCCATTGTATCTTATTCAGGGTCTTGGGCGTGCCTTTTGTGCTGGTGGGGATCTGAAGATGTTCTATGATGGAGGATCAGGTAAGAACAATCCAATCATGACACTTCCTATGTAACATTTGCTATTTCATTAGATATTTAGTTTGTTTCTAACTATTTTAGAGACCACAACTATTTTGCAAAGGATATCCCCGGAATTAGCAATTATAGTTTCCCAGCTGATTTACTTTGCTTGAAAAAGAAATTATATATTACTTCACGATTCATATTTTTTCCATTTCGCTGGGAGAAGGAATCATTTTGAGTTTTTTGGCCCTGGACCTCTGTTTGGAAATTCATTTAATCATAGGATTGACAGATCGGTATAAAAGAGCCCTACCAATCGGTCAACTTGCTAATTTGCCTCCTGACTGAACAATTCTTATTATCGATTTTCTGAACCTTATCCTAGACCTTCTTGAATTATATTTTGGAGGTTCACCGGCATTTATTTATAAACATGAAAGTGGAGCTGCACGTTTAGTTGCTTTTCTATTTCTGGACCATTTTTGCTGCTTTCTTAAATTTGAAAGTCTTATAAAAATTTTTAATTATAAATGTTCTACATTTCAGTTGTTATTATTGATAAGTAATAAGCTTTTCACGAATTCTGATTACTCTACAGGTGATTCATGTCTTGAAGTTGTCTACAGAATGTACTGGCTATGCTATCACCTTCACACCTATAAGAAAACTCAAGTAATGTTCTAAAAATACCCTACTTGATGCGAAATTATCCTATATTAACTTTGTTTTCGCTGCTTGGTTAGATTTGACATATATTTGTGGGTGTTGTTGGCATACTCTGATTGAAAACTTTTTTCCAGGTGGCTCTTGTTCATGGAATTGCCATGGGCGGAGGTGGAACACTGTGTGTTCTGTCAAAGTTTTCAGTTGTCACAGAGAAGACGGTATGTTCTCAGCTTTAAGTGCATCTGTTCATTGCGTGTACAATAATACAATTAAATAGACCACAGTTGCTAGCAGAGTGAATGTTCTTAGAGAATTTTGTAAGACATATTTCTTAGTTCAAAGCAAGATTCTGTTGATGTCATTTTAATATTAACAACTGGAGTCGAGTCAACCTTTGAACCTAATCATTTTGTATAGGTGTTTGCTCTACCTGAAGCAAGTGTTGGACTACATACTGATTGCAGCTTCTCATACATTCTCTCACGTCTTCCTGGATATTTAGGTAACCATGTAGCTTGCTAGAGTGAAATAATGAATGCTAAACATAATTTTTTGATGGGGACATTTTTTATGTAGGTGTCTACATATAAGGAGTATGTTGGTAACTTTTTATTTTTCATAAAGACATAAGGAAGAAGAAATAACCGTATAGATATACTTATTAGATATTCATAAATACATAGTGAAATTTTCATTTAAATCAAACAACCATTAAC
>JAMKQA010029961.1:0-10527 GCA_024699735.1 Posidonia australis
TGGTCAGGTTTGGCCCAGCATACTAGTGAGTCTCTTCCTGCCACTGTTGTTCCCGAGGGCACCTCCTTTGTGGTCCCTCCTACTCTTGCTGTGTCTCCAGCTATTCCTTCTTTCCCCTTCATGCATCACGGAGGTTCTGTCCCCCATCCTGTACGACATCTGCTAACCACGGCCAATCTGGAGCCAGGCACTGAGTTCATCTCAGTGACCCCAGCTTGGGTTCCAGATGTATCACTGACGGCCCCACTTTCTCAGGGTTCCATTTCTTTTAGCACTCTACCCACTATGGCAACATCTCTTGAGATTTCCCTGCCTCCAGGGCAACCCATTACTGTCCCACCTTTGACTTCGACACCTTTGACTGTGCCATTCCCTACTGTCCCTAAGGGATCCCCTGCCGCACAGGTAAAATATATGCTGGCCCTCACCCAAAAGATCGAGGGCATGGCCTTTGCCGTTCAGTCCACCATTGACCCTAACATTCCTGCGGCTCCTCGGCAGCCTACTCCGGTGTTCTAGGCATCGACGCCACCATCGCAGCCCTCACCCCAACTCCTCACTGCACCCACATTAGGTGTGATACCACAGGCTCAGACACACCTCATCCCTACACAGCATTTAACTCCAGCATCTCGTGGTCAACCCCTCAGGTTGGCTGGAGTACAGCATCCTTAGAACTTGCAGCCTAGTGCCATAACACCGTAGCAGCTGTTACTCCCACACTCAGCACCCACTGGCACACAGTTTTCTGTTCATCCTCCCTTTGCACACCATCAAGTCTAGGCACCTTCACCTCCACAATCACACCCAGCACTCTTGCACGAATATGCTGGCCGCACCAGGTGGCATGATGGTGGATTCAGAGGAGCACTTAGGTGCAACCCACACAGCATATGCGGCCCTTCCCCCTGCTGCATCATCCTCATCGGCAACAGCTCTAGATACCCACCACGCCAGGGTAGGTGACCTGGAGAGAGCACTTCGACAAGTGCAGAGAGGCGGTCGCCAACCCTACGGATTCCGGGACCTCTATTATTTCCCAGTGGCGACACTCCCACCGTAATTCCAAATCTCGAATTTCGAGAAATATAATGGTAAGGGTTGCCCTATTTCACATCTTCGGGCATATTGCAGAGATCTCGCTCAGCTTTAGGTTGATGAGAGTCTGCTAATCCGCCTCGTCCAAATAAGTCTCACCAGTCCAGCCCTCAAGTGGTTCACGTCGCTTGACATGGGCTCGATCAAGAGTTGGAACGACCTCTCGCAGGCGTTCATGGACCAATATGCCTTTAACCATGACTTCGTCCCAAAGAGGGAGGACCTTGTCTCCACAAAACAGAAGCCCAATGAGCCATTTAGGGAGTATGTCGGCTGCTGGAGTGCCCTTGCATCACATGTAAAGGATAGGCCCTCCGATGAGGAGTCTATCAAAATCATTGTCCGAAGAGCGTAGCCTGATGTTGGGGCTCTGTTGAACATTCAACTGGTCACCACCTTCCCATCTTTGATTCGGGCAGGTGCGGGTGTAGAGAGCTCCCTCCGCCGTGGTTGCTTCCCTGCGCTCGCCACTTTTGCCAAACAAGCCTCATCTTCAAATCACCAGGCTAGCAAGAGCACTCGCAATGGTGCTGGCACCAGTTACCCTAAGAGGCAAGATCCTCCTAAGCCTGCCGTCGCATACGTAGGGTCAATCGCCACGCCCGTCAATGTGGTGAACCAACCAGGCCCGAGTTAGTTAGTTTATGCACCCACACTTAGGGCAACACACACACAACAGATCACTACCACCGCCCAACCGGTGTATCCCGCGGCATCGGTCCGGCAAGGACCCCGTCTAGGGTAGAGAAGGCCTCTACGTGCTGCCCAACAATATACACCAGTTGTTGAGCCACTGAGTGCCATCCTCCATAAGGTGGTGTCACTCTTGAATCTCTCGAAGATCCGCCCCCCACCGCATCCTTTTCAGGGGTGGTATAACACAAGCCTCCACTGCAATTTCCACCGTTGCGTGGGTCATTCGACGGATAATTGCATGGCCCTACGGAGTGCCATTCAGGATTTGATTGACTGCAAGGTCATCATCATCCACACCCTAGAGGCACACACTGCACCTGCACCACCACTTACATAGGCACAAGCACCATCAACTCATACCAACATTGTCAATCAGCCCATGCCTGCGTATGACAACTTAACAGGTGCTGGGGCCTCAGGAATCCATTTCCACTCTACTTCCGAGTCTATGACATCTGTAGTAGACCCCTCTGATCTAATTCACACTAGGGGTAAGCCCTCCCCTACTCATTTTATCATCTGATTCATGTCGGTCCCAAGTCAGTGGTCCACATGATACGGCTGACCGCAAGGGTGGAGTGTACCACCGCACCGTTGACCACGCATTTTGGGTCACCCATTAGTCCACTTATCTTGTCCAACTTCTTGCCTAGAACTTTGTTCGACCTCTTAACTAGATTCTTGTCCAATCTCTTGTCTAGATTCTTGTCCAATCTCTTGTCCAGAATCCTATCCAATCTACGGTCCAACCTTATACCTAGATTCTTGTCCAACCTCTTACCTAGAATCTTGTCCAATCACTTGTCCAGATTCTTGTCCAAAATTTTGTCCAACCTCTTTCCTAGAACTCTGTCCAATCTCCTATTCAACATCCAGTCCAGTATCTTGTCTAGTCTCTATTCCAACGTCTTGTCTCGTATCTTATCCGGCCTCCGCTCTTGAGAATATGGTGGGCATGATTGTAGAGCCACATGTCATTTCCTTTTCCAGTGAAGAGTTGCCTCCAGCAGGAGTCAATCATAAAAGGCTCCTATTCATTACGGCGCAATATCAGTGCTTCCGAATTCCCCTCACTTTGGTTGATAATGGCGCAGGCATTAATGTCTGCCCTTTGCGCACAGCAAATAAAATCGGATTCAAAGCCGAGGATATCATACCAACTACGAAGCGAATGACGGCTTTTTATAACACGCATCACGACAGGCTAGGGATGCTGTTTATTCCTCTCATCTTAGGGCCAGTAATCCTCGACGTCAAATTCTATATGGCGGATTTGGAGCCCTCTTTCAATCTTCTGCTTGGGCACCCTTGGTCACACAAACATCAGGCGATCCTATCGACCCTCCACCGCATGGTTAAGCTCCGCTGTGGCAACGACATAGTTGTTGTCCCAGTGGAAGATCTTGACAAAGAAAATGTCTTGTCGGTCTCCACTGTCTCCCTTCAGATCGTCCATTTCAACCCCAAGCCATCCGATGTGTTGTGGGTCAACCATTTTGAGCCTGTCAATTTCATTCCAACCCTCGAGCGTGTCAGTCACTTGACCGTTCATGGCAATTCCCTTCAGATGATCGAAAACGTATGTCGCAAATGGGGATACAAGAAAGGAATACCACTCGAGCGACACGACCATGGAATCTCCAAGCCCATCCAAGTAGAAGAAAAACTAGAGCTCGAGGGATCATACTACGAGCGATAGCTAAATGGAGACGGATAGTCGCGCACCAGAAGCTACAATCAGATTTTTATTCCATCAAACTTCACCAACTTTGTCAGTGTAGGGATACTTGATCCCAATCAGAGTCAAGCTAATGCTGAAAAGAGTCAATGTCAGATGGTGCAATCACAACCTCAGTTGCCAACAGTCACTTCAACAGCATCAGTTACCGCTCCAACAACGATCCTCGCAGTGGTAGCCCTACAAGTTGTCATACCAACAGAGTTCCTAAGTGCTATCCCACCAAGTCTTGGATAATAGTTACACCGGTCACACAGTCTGGATAAGCTAGAGGCAGAGAAATTCAGTCAATGAGCAAGTCAGTGACCTAGAACCACCACCTCAAGAGCAGTTATCGGTCAAAGGAAAGGACCTTGAGTTAAGCTCAAAAAGAAAAGTCGGGCAGCATCATTCCCATCAGCCAGCAGCAGGAAAGCCGCCAGCCAGTATCACTCCTTTGTACATCAAAAAGCACCGGAGGCCGAAGCAACAAATCAACCTGGTCAGTTAGTAAACCTCACGGTCCAAGAGCCAAAGGTCATTTATCAAAGTCAGTGTGACCACCGTAAGGAACCATCAGGCACAGAAATCATAGTACATGCTCTCCTTCGACGTTGCCAATCCAACCTTCAAAGAAGATGTCCTGTCAAAGCTCATCGCTTATGAAGAAGAGGATGATGACTTGGAAGATGGCGAGACACTTGAATTCCAGCCTCACGACAATGCTCCAGAGGGGCCAAGATTTACATCAGGCGAACCAATTTTGTGAGCCATACATCTCCCGAACGGTCGAGACGAATTCCGACCTAACCTCGCATGGTCCCTACATCATCAAGCAAGTCTATCCCAGAGGCGCAGCAATCCTTGAAGACATGGACAGCGTCGAGCTATCTGATCTTGGCAACACATGTTATCCAAAGAAACTACCAATGAACAGAAGGCGTGTATCCTCGCCTTGCAAAGTATCCTTTTGTGCATCATGCATCATCCCCTATTCCATCATGCATGCGTATTGCTAAATAAATGGTGATCCAAGTGCATTTAATCCATAGCATTTGCCTTTCTATTTTCATGCACATCCGTAACATAATTCAAGCATCAATAACTACATCCATCCATGCATAAAAGCATCAGCATCACATCCCGATGACGAGAATCGGAATAGCTAGCCTACTTGAGAAGGGTTGACATCTCTTTAGTTGTCACTACCCAGATGTCTTAGTGAGTGATGTAGCCACCACCCAAACGTGGTTAGGTGAAATGTCCAAACTCCCATAGGGATTTACACCTCTAGAGGGAGATAAAATGTTAGGAGCGAGCATGAGTGTGAGCCAAAATAGAAAAATAAAATATCCACAAGGGTAAAAAAGAAATAAGAAGACAGAAGTTGAAGACAGAAGCTAGCCCTAACCGAGAGAGGCAAGTAGGCCAACTCTATCCCTACCACTCACCTTGGGAAGGAGTCGAAGCGAACATCCTAAAGATCCAAGCAGCCCAAGGGACTAGCCACCCCTTGCATAAAATCCAAGCAGCCCAAGGGACTAGCCACCCCTTGCATAAAATCCCAGCAGCCCCCTCCAAATCCGGATGTCCATTACCCCCAAGCGAGGGTTAGAGCGAGCCTACCAGCCTAAGAGGGAGAAAAGAAATAAGTCAAAAGCCAAAAAAGTTGGTCTAAGTCCCCAAGAGTTTGGCACGGAGCCTAACCTACTGAATCGTCCATCCTAGAGAGCCACCAATAGCTTAGAAGTCTGGGTAGTGTCTTGTGAATCGAGGTCTTCTTCTCTTCTCATAGCAGTCATGATTAGCGTTCCAAATTTATTCTGAAGGATGACACAACATAACACCATCATGCTTGCATGCATTGTCACTCATCCACTTTGCAAGGTCCCGCTAGGTCCCAAACCAGGGGCATGTCAACTGCTCTTAAGCCAAAAACCTAGCAGAGGATATTGTACGCTAGGGGCATGTCAGCTGCCTTTGTGGTGATAACCTTCCTCGTCAACCAGGGGCATGTCAGCTGTCTTGTTGATTGACCATTCTTGGGACAGTATCTTCATCCAGAACATGTTGTCTACTCCATAGCTCAAGCGCGGAAATGAGGACAACAATAGCCGTGAGCCTCTGAGATCAGAGCAAAGTCAGAATATCCGTACTCCTCTAATCTGCAAGAGAGAGCACAGTCAACGGTCCAATGCCAAAGGCATACTACCAAGATGTTAGTAATATCCAACAAGACCGTCTTCTTCGAGGAGGAAACGATGCCCTCGTGACACCTTTCTACCCAAGCTCCATGCATCAGTGCAGAACCCAAGCAGCAGTTTATCCAAATCAGTCATCAAGTGAATAGATAGAGCAGTCACACAGCGAAACCAGCGAGCTACAGACAAGAACAGATCTCCCGGCTAGCAAGCAAGTTGCACATAGCCTTTATCCCTTTTCTCGTGTAACCTTTAAGTCAGAAGGAGATTCGAGTTTTGTTCCTTTCTCGTGACTCTTTTAAGTCCAGAGGATTCCCGAGTCGCTGATTCTTGGCCTCCAAGAACAGCTCTTTATCACTTTCCTCGAGTCTCCTTTAAGTCCAAAGGAGATCCGAGTCGTTGGTTCCTTGTATCCTACGACCAACCATCTATCCTTTCCTCGTGTCACCTTTAAGTCTGGAGGAGATCTGAGTTGTTGGTTCCATGTATCCTAGGACCAACCATTTAACTTGTTCCTCGCGTCTCCTTTAAGTCAGGAGGAGATCCGAGTTGTTGGTTCCATGTATCCTTGGACCAACCATCTATCCTTTCCTTGTGTCTCCTTTAAGTCTGAAGGAGATCCAAATCGTTGGTTCCTTGTATCCTAGGACCAACCATTTATCCCTTTCCTCGTGTCTCTTTTAAGTCTGAAGGAGATCCGAGTCCTTGGTTCCTTGTATCCTAGGACCAACCTTTTATCCCTTTCCTCGTGTCTCCTTTAAGTCCGGAAGAGATCCGAGTCGTTGGTTCCTTGTATCCAAGGACCAACCATTTATCCTTTCCTCGTGTCTCGTTTGAGTCTGGAGGAGATCCGAATCGTTGGTTCTTTGTATCCTAGGACCAACCATCAATCCCTTTCCTTGTGTCTCCTTTAAGTCCGAAGGAAATCAAAGTCGTTGGTTCCTTGTATCCAAGGACCAACCATTTATCCTTTCCATGTGTCTCCTTTGAGTCCAGAGGAGATCTGAGTCGTTGGTTCCTTGTATCCTAGGACCAACCATCTATCCTTTCCTCGTGTCTCCTTTAAGTCCGAAGAGATTCGAGTCGTTGGTTCCTTGTATCCTAGGATAAACCCTCTATCCTTTCCTCGTGTCTCCTTTAAGTCTGTAGGATATCCGAGTCGTTGGTTCCTTGTATCCTAGGACCCGCCATTTATCCCTTACCTCGTGTCCCTATTAAGTCTGGAGGAGATCGGAGTCATTTGTTCCTTGTATCCTAGGACCAACCACCTATCCTTTCCTCGTGTCTCCTTTAGGTCCAGAGGAGATCTGAGTTGTTGGGTCCTTGTATCCTATGACCAACCATTTATCTCTTTTCTCGTGTCTCCATTAAGTCTAGAGGAGATCCGAGTCGTTGGTTCCTTGTATCCTAGAACCAACCATTTATTCCTTTCCTCGTGTCTCCTTTAAGTCCGGAGGAGATCCGAGTTTTTGGTTCCTTATATCCCAAGGCTAGCCATTTATCCCTTTCCTCGTGTCTCCATTAAGTCCGGAGGAGATCCGAGTCGTTGGTTTCTTGTATCATAGGACCAACCATCTATCCTTTCCTCGTGTCGCCTTTAAGTCCGAAGGAGATCCGAGTCGTTGGTTCCTTGTATCCTAGGACCAACCATTTATCCCTTTCCTCATGTCTCCTTTAAGTCTGGAGGAGATCCGAGTCGTTGGTTCCTTATATCCAAGGACCAACCATTTATCCTTTCCTCGTGTCTCCTTTGAGTCTGGAGGAGATCTGAGTCGTTGGTTGCTTGTATCCTAGGAGCAACCATCTATCCTTTCCTTGTGTCTCCTTTCAGTCTGCAGGAGATCTGAGTCGTTGGTTCCTTGTATCCTAGGACCAACCATGTATCCTTTCCTCGTGTCTCCGTTAAGTCTAGAGGAGATCAGAGTCGTTGGTTCCTTGTATCTTAAGACTAGCCATTTATCGCTTTCCTCGTGTCTCCTTTAAGTCCGGAGGAGATCCGAGTCGTTGGTTCCTTGTATCCTAGGACCAATTATCTATCCTTTCCACGTGTCTCTTTTAAGTCCAGAGGAGATCCGAGTTGTTGGTTCCATGTATCCTAGGACCAACCATTTATCTCTTTCCTCATGTCTCCATTAAGTTAAGAGGATATTCGAGTCGTTGGTTCCTTGTATCCTAGGACCAACCATTTATTCCTTTCCTGGTGTCTCCTTTAAGTCCGAAGGAGATCTGAGTCGTTGGTTCCTTGTATCCTAAGACCAACCATCTATCCTTTCCTCATGTCGCCTCTAAGTCCGGTGGAGATTCGAGTCGTTGGTTCCTTGTATCCTAGGACCAACCATTTATTCCTTTTCTCGTGTCTCCTTTTAGTCTGGAGGAGATCCGAGTCGTTGGTTCCTCGAATCCTAGGACCAACCATCAATCCTTTCCTCGTGTCTCCTTTGAGTCCGGAGGAGATTCGAGTCGTTGGTTCCTTGTATCCTAGGACCAACCGTCTATCCTTTCCTCGTGTCTCCTTTAAGTCTGAAGGAGATCTGAGTCGTTGGTTCCATGTATCCTAAGACCAATCATCTATCATTTCCTTGTGTCTCCTTTAAGTCCGGAGGAGATTCGAGTTTTGTGCCATATATTTCTAGCTTTGTCTAGGCCTCGGGCGAGGTCTAGATTGTCCCATCCCAGATTCGCTCCTGGCGGACGAATCTCGGTGCCATCCTTGTTGGGGTTGCTCCATGAGGGACAAGTCCCATATATTTCCAAATTTGTCTAGACCTTGGGCGAGGTCTAGATTGTCCCATCCCAGATTCGCTCTGGGCAAACGAATCTCGGTGCCATCCATGTCGGACTTGCTCCTTGATGGATAAGTCCCACATATTTCTGGTTTTTCTAGGCTTCGAGCAAAGTCTAGATTGTCCCATCCCAGATTCGCTCCGGGCAGACGAATCTCGGTGCCATCCTTGTTGGACTTGTTCCATGACGGACAAGTCCCACATATTTCCAGCTTTGTCTAGTCCTCGGGCGAGGTCTAAATTGTCCCATCCCAGATTCACTCCGAGCGGACGAATCTCGGTGCCATCCTTGTTGGACTTGCTTCATGACGGACAAGTCCCACATATTTCCAGCTTTGTCTAGGCCTCGGGCGAGGTCTAGATTGTCTCATCCTAGATTCGCTCCGGGCGGAAGAATCTTAGTGCCATCCTTGTTGGGCTTGCTCCATGACAGACAAGTCCCACATATTTCTAGCTTTGTTTAGGCCTCGGGCGAGGACTAGATTGTCCCATCCCAGATTTGCTCCGGGCAATTAAATCTCGGTGCCATCCTTGTCAGACTTGCTCCATGATGGATAAGTCCCACATATTTCCAGCTTTGTCTAGGCCTTGGGCGAAGTCTAGATTGTCCCATCCCAGATTTGCTCCAGGCGGATGAATCTCGGTGCTATCCTTGTTGGACTTGTTCCATGACGGACAAGTCCCACATATTTCCAGCTTTGTCTAGGCCTAGGGTGAGGTCTAGATTGTCCCATCCCAGATTCACTCTGGGCGGACGTATCTCGGTGCCATCCTTGTTGGACTTGCTTTATGACAGACAAGTCCCACATATTTCCAGCTTTGTCTAGGCCTCGGGCAAGGTCTAAATTGTCTCATCATAGATTCGCTCCAGGCGGATGAATCTCGGTGCCATCCTTGTTGGGCTTGCTCCATGACGGACAAGTCCCACATATCCCTAGCTTTGTTTAGGCCTCGGGTCCCATCCCAGATTCGCTCTGGGTGGACAAATCTCGGTGCCATCCTTGTCAAACTTGTTCCATGACGGACAAGTCCCACATATTTTCAGCTTTGTCTAGGCCTCGGGCGAGGTCTAGATTTTCCCATCCCAGATTCGCTCCGGGCGGGTGAATCTCGGTGCCATCCTTGTTGGGCTTGCTCCATGATGGACAAGTCTCACATATCCCCAGCTTTGTCTAGGCCTCAGGCGAGGTCTAGATTGTCCATCCCAGATTTGCTCAAGGCGGACGAATCTCGGTACCATCCTTGTTGGACTTGCTCCATGACGGACAAGTCCCACATATTTCTAGCTTTGTCTAGGCCTCGGGCGAGGTCTAGATTGTCCCATCCCAGATTCACTCTGGGCGGACGAATCTTGGTGTCACCCTTTTATTAAATTCCCCACTTACTCTGTTTGCCCCTTTTCTCGGGCTGATAGCCCTAACTATCCGGTAATGAGTCCATCAACTCATGAGCAGGCTGATAGCCCTAACAATCTGATAATGAGTCTGTCAACTCATCAGTGGGTTGATAGCCCTAACTATCCGATGTTGAGTCTGTCAACTCATTATCGGGCTAATTGCCCTAACTGTCCGGTCGATAGGTCCGTCAACTTACCATGTGTAACGCCTCGATCCCGGGCACACTACCAAATCACAGTATCACAAGCAAAATTACAAAAATTACAGAACAAATATTACTGTATCCAAGGCTCACCTTCAGGATCACAATGTGCGGCTACAAGCTCCAATTCCTGCACCGGAACCCGACTGCACACGGTCTGCACCTGAAAACCAAATAGCACGCGTGAGTGACATCTAAGTCACCCAGTACGCGCCCCAAAACACACAACCACAATACAACTCGGCAAAACCAAAAGAAACTTGTTTCTTATCATTATGCAGAACTTGGTTTTCTCCTTTGAAAATCATCCTTTCTTTTATTAAACAATCACTTGAGAATTCAATCCCAAAACCATATTCTTTTTCTTACAAAACATTCCTTTCAAAAACCTTTTGGAATTCATTTTTTTTTTTCCAAAACAATTCCATTTTCA
>JAMKQA010029962.1:0-14930 GCA_024699735.1 Posidonia australis
TATATATATATATATCTATATATATATCAAAACACAAAACATCTTAATACAGGATCAGGGCCTGGATCAACAGATCGAAATGGAATGGTCGACTAGACCTAGGTTCAGGGCACCAGATCGGTAGGCTGAAAAACCACTCGGACCGAAAACCCCTGATTCGACAAACCGAAAACGTTCGGTCGATCGAACTAGGAATTCTGTCAATACCCAAGACTTCTAGAATGGTAGACTGAACGAACTTGGTTGACCAAACCAAGGGTCAAGGGGACAATTTGCAACCAAAACGGCATAACGAAATAATTCAGCATGCCGAATCAGGCGACTGCAGGGCACCCTGAAATGGGACCCAAAACCCAATCCTGCAAACCACCAATCCAAACCATGCAAACAATATATCAAAATGAAGATCTTGAGGAGATCTTCCAAACCAGACAAGCAACATCGAGATCCATCAAGTGGATCTCGAGAAATCAATAGAAAACACAAAGAGGGCACTATTCACCCCAAATCATAAATACGACCATAAATGGCCTAAAAATGCATAATAAATTCTAATAAAATTACTACAATTACAAGTACACTAACATGCATCTATGATACAAATTTGGAACCAAAAGAAAATCTACTAGGTGCGTACCTTCATCGATGACACGATAGCGCGAGACAAAGTGCCTCTGCTGGTGCTTTGGAACTTCCAGGTGCACCTATTTGGTGCGCCAGAATGGTGCTCCAATCTGGTGTGCCACCTATGTGCTCTACTAAAGTATGCTAACAGTGTGTGCCACTGAAGTGAGACCTAGAAATTGCAGAACAGATAGTAAGCTAGACTGATATGCTATGCGATATAAAATCTTGCAAACATGCTTGAGACCTTTTGAAAATGCATCCTAGACATCTAAAAACCTGATCACATAAAGGTTCATCCTTCTTTCATAAAACCATAAAAGAAAGAGTGAACCAAAGACACCATGACATGGGTCTTGTGCTCAAGGGCAATAATCCTCACACAAGACCACAAAACTTCTATTTGGATAAAGGCCAATGTGCCCCAGCTATGCTACTTGGGTCTGGATCATGGACTGGTGCAAAAGAATTCTCTCAACAAGAGTCCAGGAAGGCAACCAGTTCACCAGACCCTAGTGACAAGCCAACTTCACTAGATGCAAAACTAATGCAAATAGTGTTATTACATGATGAAATTGTGCAAACATGATCATGTTATATATGAGATCAAACACCAGAAAGATCGGAGTCCATAACAAGCAGCAAAGCATGCAATCCGTGATGCAAAAACCTACTATTTGCATCCTGTGACAAGGCTTGTGTGCCAGGATGATGCACAGTGATGTGCTCTAGCCTGGTGCGCCAGTTTGGTGCACTCTAGATACTCTGCTTTAGACAGCAAACTGAATCCAGAGCCTGGGGGCAATGCATATGATTGATTATGCTAATGACCATTCAGATGACTAACCTAGATGCCAAGGAACATGATTGCACTAATCAACCTAGATCAAAACACTCCTCTCTCTCCCCTCCTATCTATGCATATTCATGGGTTCCTTAGGACTGCAACTACCTATGGAGGTTTTTATGATTCTTGGGGGTATCTTGACTGATTGAGGGAGCATGGGGATATGATATGGTATGCAAGGGGTGCATCACAACCCATATTCCATGGCCAACAGCCTCATAGGGACCATGATACATTACCCAAAAGTTCACACAGTGCAAGAAATCATCATGATAAGCAAACAGTGAATATAATTTCATAAAAGAGCATCATGAACACCAAACTAAACAAAAAGTGCAAGTAAACATCAACATAAAACATCATATCAGCCAAGCTTGCAATGTGAGCTTCATTCAGAATATCATGCAAAGTCCATGTGAAAGTGGAAAAAGGAACATACCTATAGTGTCTCCTCCTTGGGTGGCTCAAGGTGTCTCCTCCTTGCTGCTTTGGACACGGCTGAGGGTGCTTAGGGATGCAATAAGGGTGCTCTGAAAGTAGATGTACTGGTTGCTAAGAGATGGTGAGTTGCTAAGAGAGCCAAAAGTGTTGTTCATGGATGGCTTTTAAAGGAGGTGAAGTTGTAAAGTCTTGAGATGCCAAAGGCCCTTGAAACCAACAGACTTGTGTAGATTTGTAGAAGAATATTCGTAGGTGGAGGTTACAAATATAGAAGATGGACAACCAACAGCCAGCACTCTGAAAAGGGCTGTGCGCCAACATGGTGCGCCATATAGGTTCGCCATGATGGTGCTCCACATTGGTGTGCCATGAGAAGGGCCATGGCAAAGACATGTTATGCAGGTGGTGAGGGGGAGTGTGGCAAAGACATTGGTGCGCCATGAGAAGGGCCATGGCAAAGACATGCTATGCAGGTGGTGAGGGGGAGTGTGGATCAGATTTCGATGGCTCTGGCAGTTATGGCATCTTCGGATAAACTGGCAACAATCTGCCTCCATGGTCGATCAGTAATAGCCCTACAACATAATCTTCTTGGCTAACAACACCCCGTTCATGTGCAGATTGCATGCTCCAGCATGCATCTACAACATCTGCGTGTCAGCCTCCTTTCTATCTACGCACTGTAGATGCATCTGGTTGTAAGATCTCCTATACAGGTGGCTAGCTTTAAGCACGTATTTCAACGCAAGCTGTAGCATGGTTTTTCTATCAATAGTTGAGGCGTCAGGCGGGAGACCTCCGGTTTGTAGCAAAACCTTGATGTTGTGGTACCATGGGAGCTCTCCAAGTGGATCTGCTTCTTTTGTACTCGTGCGATATACATGGTAATCTACTCAGGTTACTGATACATCTACCACATGGTCATCCGGTATCGATAACCAAGATGCTAGACTTGCTAGTGTGTCTACATACACATTCTTAGCCCTATTCATAAAGGAGAAGGAAATGTCCTTGAATTCTACCATGAGCTTTAGAAAGTATGAGTGATATGGCATCAGCTTCGAGTTTCTTGAGGTGTCAGGCAAGGCTAGAGAGGGCTGGGGTGCTCCTTCCACCTCGTGCTCCGTCGAGGAGTTGTTGGCGTTGGAGAAGACGACAACAGAGGTCATGGGCGGCAGTTTTGCTACTGGGACGGCGTGGCGGTGAGCGGGGAAGTGTTGGGGTGGCATGGTGAACACTTCAGAGGGGCCAGCAGAGGTCGAGGACGCTCGGGAGACTCTACCCACCTCTCGTGCCGGCAGCGGACATGGGAGAGTTGGGGGCATCGTTCTAGGGGCTGTGACAACGATGTGGCGGTGTGGGAGGCTCCGTGGCGACGCGGCGGGACTTCCTAAAGCGAGGGCTTGAAGTGGGCACGACCAAAAGGTTCCACCCACTTGGTGGGTTATGTGATAGAGGAGGCAGTCAATGGTGCACTCTTAGCCATTGTTGGCCAGGAAATCCTCTCCTGAGCGATGGAGGCTCAGGGAGAAGGAAGAGGGAGATGGGGAGAGGCATCAGGGTCTCATCCCAACCAAGTGGCCATGGGCCTCGGTCTCACTGGTAGGTTGCATCCACCACTAGAGAATAAGGGAGATCAGGCCAAAAACACAGAGAACAAGAATAAATATTGGCTAATCGAGATTGGGAGAAAGAGAATTACCTGGATACAAAAGCTCTGGTTGTCAAGGATTGCTCAACGAGGCTGATTGCGGAAGTCCGATTCTCTGTTGGTTTTCCACAAGTTTTTTTCTTTCCCCCCTAAAAGTATTTTGTAGCTTCCTTTATATGCCGGGGCACGGGCTTGAGGGGCTGTTAGGGCTTGGCCGGAGATCGCACATGCATTTGCATTGAAAGAGAAATCAACGCTGTCAATCTCGAAGGCTGTCGACAGCTGGATCACCAGTCGTGGAGGGGAAGAGTGACTAGATTATAGTGGATGGTGACCTAGAAATCGTGGTTGTGTACCACTGGCATGTGCCAATGAGGTGCACCAAACTAGTGCACCAGTTAGGTGTGCCTCTATGGTGCACTAGTTAGGTGTGCAGTTAGGTGCTCCAAATTGGTATGCTATCCAAATGTGTCAGATTCTAAACTATGGGTCTAGGTTGGTTTGATGCATTTGGAGGCCTTTGAGCAAGATGTGAACTCATCGCCTCTAGATCCATCAACGGGCGGCCTCAAAATTGGGGTGTCTATAGATGCCCTTCCCTGAGCGAGGTCGAGGGAATCGAGACCGATGCTCAGGATTGACAAGACACCTCGCCTAAGTCCATGGGAGGGTGGTATTTGTTGTGGGGCCGTGAACTACTTATTCGACGGATGCACCGAAGTCACAACTCGTGGCCTATGTGAATGCTGATGATGCTGACACAATGCTGATATTGACTACGTGACGCTAATACGATGCAGATGGAACGCTAGATGATGACGGGGTGCTTATATTAATGCCCATTGCATTGGTACTCCACGATAGGTGCGAGTGATGTGTATATTGCAATGATGCGATGCTATGCACAGAGCAGGATATGACTCTTACGCGGGGTGCCATTCACTTGAGGACATAAATGTGAGAGCAATGCAAATGATGCACGTTGAGCAGGATATAGCTCGAACGCAGGGTGCCATTCACTTGAGGATATGAAGCGAACATGATGCAAAATGATGTAATTCATGTGATGGTGAGGTAGATGTGAAATGGAGGGATTGACTGTGGTTGTGTGATGTGTGACAATGCAATGAGAAAGGCCACACTAATGTGAAGCTATGTGGTGTAAAGACTGACTCTGTTGAGGGACAAGTAGGGGCATGATGTGATGTACTAAGATGCCATGCGATGTGATAGAATGTTGTGGCGTGCTCGGCTATGCTACAGGATGCAATGCAGACTCTACTAGGGGTACAATGCAAGGTGATGTAATGGGACACTAGGCCAATTACTATGCGATGCTATGTATGCTACCTATTATGCCATGAAATGCTAGAGATAATGCAATGTAATGCCGAGTGACAGGTCGGTGGCCAATCCGAACCTACGCGAAAGGGGCCATCAGACAAGACTAACGTGCTTACCGCCTGAGTCGTTAGGGTTACCAAGCCTGTGATGAGTTGATGGATTCATCGTCAGATAGTTAGGGTTATCAACCTTGTGTGAGTTGACGAACTCATCGCCAGATGGTTAGGGTTATCAGCCCTGTGATGAGTTGACAGACTCGTCACCGGATGGTTAGGGTTATCAGCCTAAGCAAACGGGGTATTTGGCATTATAACGGATGTCGATCGGGCAGTTAGGGCTGCCAGCTTGAAAAGAAAAATGGGATGAGGGTTGGTCTTCAGATATACGAAACCAACAACTCAGACCTCCTCCAGACTTAGAAGAGTTACGAGGCAAAAAGGATAAAGGCTGGTCTTAAGATTCAAGGAACTAGCGGCTCAGATCTCCTCCGAACTTAAAGGAGTCATGAGACAAAGGACAAAGGATGGTTCTAGGATACAAGGAACCAATGGCTTGGATCTTCTCCAGACTTAGAGGAGTCATGAGACAAAAGGATAAAGATTGAACCTAAGATTCAAGGAGCCAGTGGTTTGGATCTCTTCCAGACTTAAAGGAGTCACAAGGCAAAGGATAAAGGCTGGTCCTAGATTCAAGGAACTAGCGGTTCGGATCTCCTCCGGACTTAGAGGAGTCACAAGGCAAAGGATAAAGGCTGGTCCTAGATTTCAAAGAACGAGCGACTCAGATCTCCTCTGGATTTAGAGGAGTCACGAGACGAAAGGATAAAGACTGGTCCTAGGATTCAAGGAACTAGCGGCTCAGATCTCCTCTGGACTTAGAGGAGTTACGAGACAAAAGGATAAAGGCTAGTACTAGGATTCAAGGAACTAGTGGCTTGGATCTCCTCCGGACGTAAAAGATTCATGAAGAAAAGGATAAAAGATGGTCCTAGGATACAAGGAACCAACGACTCGGATCTTCTCCAGACTTAGAGGAGACACGAGACAAAAGGATAAAGATTGGCCCTAGGATTTCAAGGAACTAGCGGCTCGGATCTCCTCTGGACTTAGAGGAGTCATGAGAAAAAAAAGGAATAAAGGATGGTCCTCAGTGTAGACACCTCGATTTTGAAGTCACTTGGCAGCAGGCTCCTCTGGAAAGATGCTCTAGTTGCGATCACCAAAATCCTAGCCCACTTAAGCCTAGATAAGCCCAGTTAGGCTCACATCAGTCCACTCTAACCTAATCAAAGAAAAATAAATAATTAAGAATTAAAACCAAACAAAATTCATTTAAAACACTTAAAATCAAAATTAATCAAACAAAACTCTAATTCAAGTCAAAATTGAATAAAATCCACTAAAAATCCAATAAATCAAATGAAATCCCTAATTAAAGTCAAAAAACAAAATCCACTTAAAATCCAATAAATCAAATGAAAACCCTAATTAAAGTCAAAATTAAATAAAATCCACTTAAAATCCAATCAATCAAGTGAAAACCTTAATTAAAGTCAAAATCCATTTAAATCATATAAAACCTTAATTAATTAAACCCAAAACCCTAATTAAAATCGAAAGCCCCTAAATTAAACTCAAAACCCTAATTAAAACACAAAAAACCTAATTAAGCTATGTAGACACCCCAATATGTATAGGTCAAACCAAATAACCACACCTCATTCCGACAACCACCAATGCAAAACCTAACTACAAAACCCTAACTAACCTAAATACAAAACTAAACCCTAATCCAAACCCTAAATCTAGGTTAAACCTTAATCCAAGTCCAAAACCTGGGTTAAACCCTAATTAAAACCCTAAACCTAGGATAAACCCTAATCCAAACCCTAAACCTAGGATAAACCCTAATCCAAACCCTAAACCTAGGTTAAATCCTAAGTCAAATCCAAAACCCTAAAGTCAAAGCTCATGTAACTAATTCTAACAAACATAACCACTTCTTAACTAATTCTAACAAACATAACCATTTCTTAACTAATCTCCAACAAACTAACCACTTCTTAACTAATCTCCAAAAAACTAACAACGTCCTAACTAACCCAACTACCTTCCACTCCAGCCCTAACAACCAACTAGGCCTATAAATACCCCGTTATGTAAGGAGAAGGGGAGGAGGAGACATTTGGAGCTTTTAGTTTTTTTTGCAAAAGTGGAGAGAGGTGAGCTCCCCAAGCCTTTCCACTCCCAACCTGAGCTACCAGAGAGTTCCTGGAAGAGAGAGGAAGCTCGTGGAGGTGAGAAACCTGAGTTCTCAGCCATCTCCAGTGAGCTCCGACCATCCATTCCATAGCCATACCAGGTACGCCCATCCCTGACCTCAATTATTGTTAGAAATGCTCTCCTAGGTCACCCCCTGTCTTCCTGGATCGTTTCCAATTAAGCCAGAGGTCTCCTCAAGTCGAAATCGATCCTCGGACCTCGTCGTCGCCGTTTTCCGACGATATAGGTGGGGTTGCTGGTCTAGGGCTTGTCCCTGGTCCTAAAACCTTAGGTCTTCCTCCCCTGGTCTCCCTCAAGCTATTCCAACCCTCTGTGCGCCGTTTCACTACCTCGCGAAGCCTCTAGAAGCTTGTCGCCGGAGTTGCAACGTTCGCCGTCGCCGGAGAAGAAGGCTGAACACAGCGACTGATCGAGTGTCCCTAGCCCCGCCGCGCCACACCGATCGTCCAGAAATACTCCACGACAAACCTTCAATACACTGGAGCCACCAGGAGTGACATCTCGCTCTCCCAATGCCCCCCAGACGCCGCCAGAAGTTGTTACCGTTGCTGGAGAAGACGACATGTGGTCGGAGCTCGACCAAGAGTCCCGTGCGTCACAACACCCTCTGGATCAGTGGAAAGTCTTCCTCTCCGCGCCATCGACCTTCCAGGAGCCTCAAATTGCCATGTTGTGGTCTCCAAAGCTTGCTTGTTCCTCGACATCGTCGCCGGAGCAACTTCAACGGCGAGGGGGACGGGATGAGAGTTCCAACCGTCGGGGATTAGATCCAGACCTCCAGATCTTTTTCTTCTCCTCCCCTCTTGCTCACTATGTCCTCTGATCTTATATGAGGCTTGCTCTGGTGGAGTATCCCCGGCGGTCGTCAACGGCCGTCGATCCCCTTACTTTAAAAAAAAAATTAAAAAATCTTTTTTCCTTTAAATAAATTTCTGTAACTGTTTGATGGTTACATTTAGGTCCTTTTTTTTATTACAAATAGGTCCTTTTCTTACCCTTAAGTCCTTGCTCATTTTTCTTAATTCGTTTGAATAAAGTTTTAACCGAAAATATTGCATTATGCCCATTGATTATTCAAAATAATGTTTTCCAGTTTTAAAAGTTTAATAAAAACCCTCAGAGTTTCTTTTTATCCATTTTAATCCAATGTTTTTGCATTTAAACCCCTGAACTTCACCAAAATAACACAGAATGCATATTTTTTTGGTTAAATTGCATTTTAACCCTTGAACTTTACTGAAAATCTTCTGAATGCATATTTCTCTGTTTAAATTGCATTTTAGCCCCTGTATTCTTATGAAACTCTTCTAAATGCGTATTTCTCTGGGTAAATTGCATTTTAGCCCTACACTTTACAGATTTCACTGAATGCCTGTTTTCTAGGGTAAATTTACTATGTTGCCCCTAAAATTTTCATGGATCCTTTTTCTTGCATTTTTTACCCTGAATTTCCACTGAATTGCTTTAAGTGCATGTTTTAGTGGCAGAATTGCATTCTAACCTCTAGAAAACATCAATTTGGCTAGAAATGCACATATTTGCATATTTGACCCCAGATTTCTTTATATTTGCATAGAATGTGTTTTCCTATGTAGTTTTTGATGATTTAGGCTTTAGAATTTCAATTTTTATTCAGAATTTGGGTTTTTTGCACAAAGGCCCCTAGAATTCACATTTTTACACTCATGCATGCATTTTGCACATTTTGTTGCACTTTTTTATGCAAGTTTTCTTGCCTTTTCTTCCTTACATTGCACATGCTTTCCTAACTGTTTTCGAGCTTGGTTTTCTCACCATTTCCCGGATTCTTTCTGATTTTTGCGTCTTTAGATTTGTTTTGGCTTTCTATCGCCCGAGAATGTACACTAAAAGGCTTATCAGAGCCGACATTATCCCGAATTAGGATTATTTTCCCATTTTGATTTTCTCGGATTTATCCAAATTTTCGCTGGTTTGCGGGACGCTTTCCGAGAATTTCTCGATTTTCACGATTTTCCTCATAGCCTAAGGGCGTACAGTAAAGAAGCATTCTCAATGCCTACATTTGTCCCTCGGATTAACTTTTTCCCTTTATTTCATTTCTTCTCTTTGATTTGTCATGTTTTCAGTCATCATTAGCATGACCATTCAGAATAAGCAAGCACACATTTAATTGACCATTGACAAGTAGGAAACCTAGAAAGTCCGAGTTTTCTCGGGCGCATAGGGGTGCCTAACCCCTTTCCCATGCGTAATCAGAATCCTTTCCCTTTCTCTGGCCTGCATTCATTTGTGCATTATATCCATTAGGCACGGAGCACACATGTTTTTTGCATCTTGCTTCTTGGTTTTCTTGTGTGTTTGGTTTTCCTCATCTTTCCATTAAAAGACTAGGTGGCGACTCCTTTCCTTATCCTTTCTCATCTTTCCTTGGTGTCTCCAAGTCTAGTCTTCTTGATCGGATTCACCATCTTCACCGTGACCATATTGGGTCTCCTCGAGTGCTTCCACGCACCCGGTAGAGGAGAGCCGTGCAGGGTTCCATCGGCATGGTCACAGGAACTGGCGACTCCGCTGGGGATAACCAGATTCTAACTTTCGTTCTGGTTTCCTTACTTGTCTTTGGTCTGTATACATTGTGCTTGCTTGCTTATTCTGTTAGCTTGTAAATATTAGACTAAACATGCTTTTTTGCCTTTTTTACACTATTGCTATGCCACCACACATGCACATGACTTAATTCATGCTTTGTTTAATAAAACGCAAGTAAAAGACATAAAAGCATATCGCATCATTGATCATATAGGGCATGCATCTTCTCTTCTCGGTCACCCACAGTTTACAAAGGACAATTCTAGTAGCCCGTTCTATAGCTTCGGCATAGGATGTGTTGCTAGTTTGTCCCTACTTGTCTGGGGTCGTGTCAGTGCTAGTAGAGGGTACAACTCCATGCTACTGCAAAAGATGAGGCCACCAACGCACCACCCGTTCACTGCGTACGCTTCGGCTAGGATTTAGAACGGGGACCTTACTTTTCTGACCAGAGTCGAAACCCAAACCCATGAGTGCGTCCCATATGGTCCGATCCATGTGGGACATGCATGGTGAGAGAGAGCATGTTAGTTGCATTCATGTGCATGTATGCCATTCATGCCACCCTAACAAACAATTGCATAGCTAACTTGCTTCTTTTGTTGTCTTGTCTTCATTTCTTCACTAACACAATAGATTCTTTTCCTTTGCTAGGTATAGAGTTCTGTGTGCGAGTTCCTAGGTCTGAGCCTGGGAGTTCCTTTTGTAACCTCAATCTTGAGGCATTGTTCTTGACTGTCTTTCCTTGAGCTATTCATCACTTCCGACGATAGCTCCTCGTAGGTGTTGTCCTTTCACTTGCAATCGCAGCCCCATCCTTACTCGTTTGCGGTCCGTTATGGCCCAGCGAGCTTTTGAGACTGTTACACCAGCTTCCTTGGAAGGGATTCCGGTTTCTGCCCCTCCTCCCTCTTTCACTTTGTCATCAGTCATTCCACCTTCACTCCATGATAGCCACTTTCGGGCGCCTGGAGTTCCTTGTCAGCCGATTTCGGGACACTGGCAGACCCTTGTTGGTCTAGAGCCCACGGCTAAGGCGGTTACTATGACTACCACTAGGACATCTGATCTGTCATGTCCTGTTCTTCAGTTGACCCTCTTCCACTTGACACTCAGTTGGCTGCGATTGCCTCATTAGTAGGAATTTAGTCCGCAACATCTTTAAACATCCGGCCCCCTTTGACATCCCTGTCGCTTGATCTTCCAACCCTCGGTATTGCTACCGATAGTTCTGCCACCATACCATCTCAGCAACTTCTGGCCCTTGCACAGAGGTTGCAAAACATGGCTTTCTCTTTGGACCCCACTTTGATTGCGTCTGTTTGTCCCATTTCTAAGGATCCTACTCCACCTGCTCAGGCCTTTCATGTTGCACCAGTTCCCCCACCGCTGTAGCTGTTGCCACAACTTCTCGCTGTCCCGACAACGGGCGTTATTACTCTACTAGTAGCATCACTACCACAGCATGCACAATATGTTCCTCCCTCCACTGGTGGTTAGCCTTTTGGGCTGGTGGGAGTACACCGGCCTACGAACCCGACCGTCCTAGTTCAGCAGTTGTTGCTCCCACACACAACAACACGCCCCACACAGCATAACATTTCTATACTCTTGCATCAAGTACAAGCTTCAGCATGCATACCACCACAAATAGCGCACATGCATGGGTACACTGGTCATCACGCCACAGCACCAGGTGGCGAGATGATAGATCTGGAGGAGCACACGAGTGCTATAGACACAACGTACGTGGGACTCTCCCCGGCTGCATACTCAATGTCAACAGCAACCCCCAATGCACTTTCAGCCAAGATGAATGACTTGGAGAAAGCTTTACGTCAAGTGCAGGGCGGGGACCGCCAGTCTTTCTCCTTCCGGGACCTCTGCTATTTCCTTGAGGCAGTACTCCCACCGAACTTCCACATCTCGGAATTTGAGAAATATAATGGGAAGGGCTGCCCAATTTCACAACTTTGGGCGTACTGTGGCGATCTTGCTCAACTACAGGCTGATGAGAGACTTCTCATTCGCCTCTTCTAGAAAAGTCTTACAGGTCCAGCTCTAAAATGGTTCACATCACTAGATATGTCCACCATAAGGACCTGGAATGATCTGAGCCAAGCTTTTCTAGAGCAGTACTCTTTTAACCTCGACATGGTCCCAAAGCATGAGGACCTGGTTGCCACCAAGCAGAAGCCCCACGAGCCGTTTGGGAGTACGTCGGGCGCTGGCGAGCCCTCGCATCACAAGTGCGTGATAGACCTTCTAACGAAGACTCTATCGAAATAATATTTCGAGGAGTGTAACCAGCCATTGGAGCTCTACTTAGCATCCAGCCTATTACTACCTTTGCATCACTAATCAGAGCTAGCACCCGTGTAGAGAGCTCGCTAAATAGTGGAAGCTTCCCAGCGTTAGCAACATTCGCAAAGCAGACCATAGCTACCGACGGAATTGGTAACAGCAACGGTGGTAACAATGGATCCAGCACTGACTACAGACGGAGGAAAGACTCTACTAAGAATGTTGTGGCATACGTAGGGGCTCCTATTATGCCAGCCAATGTGGTGAGCCCAGCTTAGAATCAGGTTGTTTACTCTCTTGCACCAAGAGCACCACGCACATCACAAATCACTACCACCATCGAGCCAGTCTACTGGCCCACACCGGCAAGGTAGGGGCGCTATCGGGGAACAAGGCGGCTCCCACGACCTACGAGCGATTACACTCCTTTGGTCGAGCCACTGAGTGTCATATTTCCCAAAGTAGTGTCACTACTGAAGCTTCCAGAAATCCGCCCACCGCCAAACCCTTTTCCATCATGGTTTAAGACGGATTTATTTTGTAGTTACCATAGAGTCACGGGGCATTCTACGGATAACTGCTATACACTTAGGAATGCTATTCAGAACCTGATTGACTGAAAGGCCATCAGTATTAACACACAGGAGGTAGAGTCCAGACCCGCTGCACAGACACCACATTCATCTGCATCCACATCTAACAACATAGTCAGCCAACCTTTGCCTGAGCATGCACCGGGAGCTTCGGGAGTTTATTACCTTTCTTCGGATGAGGTTGAATCGTTTGATCCTTCTCTCCTCATCCATGATGTCTCAGATCCATTCTCTTACAGCTGAGTCAATCCTTCATTGAGTCTTCTAATTCTGCAATCTCTTCAGTGTTGCTCCATACTGTCCATTTTGACTCCAAACCTTCTGATGTGCTCTACCGTATCAACCATTTTGAATAGGTCAATTTTATTCCAATTCTCAAGCGTGCCAGCCATTTGGCCGCATTTGGCAACCCCTTTTCGATGGTCGAGAATCTATGTCAGAGATGGGGGTACGAGAAGGGAGCACTTCTCAGGCGGAATGGCCAAGAGATCGCAGAACCAATCGTCGTGGAAAGAAGATGAAAGTTTGAAGGACTGGGATACGAGCAGAAGCTAGAAGACGGATGCACGAAGTGTCGTAATTACCAAAAACTCGTTATTTCACGAGATTTAACTAACTTTGTAAGTGCAGGATTGCTAGATCCCAATCAGAGTTTGGTGCTTGCAGAGCCTGAGCTGGACCAACCAGTCAATGGACTGGAATGGATATGTGTAGAGGATTATTACTCAGAGGAGGAAATTATGGACTTCAGAAGGAATTCAACATCATCCATGTCCCCGGGGATAGCTATGCTAGCGTTGCCACCTCTAGAGTCAGCGGAGGGTCTGCCAAACAATCCGGTTGCAGTTTGGGATGCAATGAGGGCAGAATCAGCAGTAGCAGCTTCAGAGCAATAGTCAATTTTGAAGGGGTTACAGCCAAGGCAGTCGGAATTAGCGCCAGAGGTGTTATGGCTACCAGCACCAATTATGTAGATTTCGCTTCCGATGAAGAAGAAAGGGATGCTGTGGTAGCTCATGTGGATAACATGCTCAGCGATTTGGAAATTCTATTTCAAGAGCAGTTGACAGTACTGGCCGAGGATGCGTAAAATGAGCTTAGGCGCAAGAAAGGAAAGGCAGTAATGATCGAGGACACATAGGAGCAGACAGTTGCACAGGGTCAGTCTGCTATCATGACCCTGGAAGAGAATGGATCTTTAAACGCTAGACCAGAGGAGTTTATCTCCTATCAGCCGGGAGGCGGTTCTAGGTGGTACTATCAGACTTGGCCCCACTTGAGTAGTGGGGTTCAAGAAAAAAGATCCTGAGATAGGCTCAGGAAAGAACCCGGGCGGCAGCACTCACATCAGTCAGACAGAGGACAGCTGCCCACCTATTGCACATGCTGTACAGAGACAGCATGATAATAAAAGCTTTTGTTTGTCAGAAGTAAAACAGTCAGACACAAGTTCAGAAATAGCAGAGCCAGGAATCATCAAGGGTGCATAAATGAAGACTAGGGTTACAGTGACCATTCTAAAATACCATCAGGGGCTGTTATCCTTGAGGACATGGACTGCATCGAACAGTCAAAGCCAGTTAATTCATGCTACCTGAAAAAGTACTATCAGTGATCATAAACAGTGTGTCCTTACTCTACGACACTAACAATTTTCTTCATGCATACATGAGGTCATGATCTTCTTACATCCATGTAGCTCTGCATCACAACACATACTAACACTCATTCAGTATACGTATATATAGGCTGACATTTGTTATCATCATCATATGCATGGATCTTAGCTCAATGATGATAAACGGAATAAGCTTGCCAATGTGTAGCACCTCGTCAGGTAGATACTATTCAGGAACCTAGAGAGTAAGGGAGCCACCTTTCATTGTGAATTGGGTGAAGTATCCAAACTTCTTAGGGACCCTGCACCTCCCAGAGGGAGATAAAATGTTAGGGGCGAGAGTGAAAGTGTGAGAAATAAAACAAAAAATATATATGAAAAAGGGCATAAAAGAATAAGAAGACAGAAGTCACAGATAGAAGTCGACCCTAAAGAGAGAGGCATGGTGGGTAGCTCTGTCCCTCCAATTTATCTTGGAGAGGAGTCGGAGTGAATACCTAGAAGACATGTTACAAAAGGGCCTAGCCAACCCTTTAAACAACAATAGCTCCCCACCATAGTGTAGACACCCCGATTTTGAGGTAACCCGGAAATGAGTATCCTTATGTTGCTTTGGATGTGATCAGCCATTAAACCTAGCCCTAAGCCTATTAGC
>JAMKQA010029963.1:0-20189 GCA_024699735.1 Posidonia australis
TTTGGATTTTTAAGTGATTTAATTTGAATTAAGCTTGAATTAGGGTTTTTGTCTTATTTAATGGATTTTAAATTGATTTAATTTCTTTTCACTTGATTAGGGTTTAGAATTTGATTAATTAGGGTTTTTATTGGATTTTAAGTGGGTTTTATTTGAATTTTTAGGTGGATGTTAATTGGATTAAGTCGGTTCTTGGGTTTTATTGGATTTTAAGTTTAATTGGGTCAGGTGGGCTAGTGTGGGCCTGATTGGACTTGTGTGGGCTAGGGTTTTGGTAGTTGCGGCCGTAGCATCATCCGGAGGAGCCTGCTGCCAAATGACCTTAAAATTGGGGTGTCTACAATATGCATCTTGGTTTGCCTCGTCTTTCCATTAAAAGACTAGGTGACGACTCCTTTTCCTTATCTCTCTTTGGTGTTTCCGAGTCTAGTCTCTTTCTCCGGATTCACCATCTTCGCTGTGTCCATATCTGAACTCCTCGTGTGTTTCCAAGCACCTTGGTGTTGTGCAGGGTTCCACTGGCATGGTCACAGGTTCTTTCTGCGAGAACTCATTTGTGTAGTTTTGGTGGATTTTGGAATTTGACTTATATAGAAATTTGATGCATGAATTATAATTTAATTCTAGTTTTCCTATGGATTTAGTTTCTATTATGCTTAAGAGTTGCAGGTGTCGGTTTTTGGGGTGTGTTGTGCCTTGGGTTGTTACTGGCAAAGCGATTGCTCTACTAGGCATGAGTCGATTGCGCAGGTGACTAGTATGGTTTGACAACGTGGGTCACTAACACGGTTTGGCCGTGCAATTCTATTAGTCAAGAGCTATGGTCGATGGTTTCATGGTGTTTTGAGTTGGTTAAAAGCTATTCCAGGGATGATAGATACTTTTGGATGATTGAGAGCTAGATGTTTAAATTGAGGTCTAGGGAGTTGTACTAGCCATGTCGAAAAGTCCTCTAAGTAGTCAAGTGCAACAATGCCAAGAACACTGAGAGGACGGACCCTAAGTGTGTGTCCTATGTGAACAGATGAAGTTTCTTAAAGTACAAATCCAAGATAGGGGAGCTCTTGCATAGGATGGCTAGTCCATGGTAGTGCAGTACACCTTAGTAGTTGCTTATGGTTAGTGTCAGTTGCTTGAACTAAGATAAAACAACAAGTTTTCAAATGTGTGTATGAGTTGTTTGTATGGATTTGTGGATGAGATGGACTTGATTTGACATAGTGTCATTTCAAGTATGCATGATTTAAAGAGATTTCAAATGTGTATGTGATTTTGGTTTGGAAAAAAGGAAAGTTTATGAAAAAACATATTTTAAAGGTTTTATGCTTGTTTAGTAATAATAGATTGCCTTGCTATGGTTTTGGTGCATGTTTCAGCTTTGGTGTTTTGCCACAAAATGTATAACTTACTAGTTGGTTAAGGTAGAGCATTAAAAGCCTGATGGAACCTTATAGCCTTTGGACATTCCTGTTTGGAAGGAAAGGCATTTGTCTATGGACTTTGTGACTGGTTTACCTAAAATCAAGAGAAAGAACATTATCGTGTAGGTGATCATGGATCGACTCATGAAGTCTATTCATTTTCTAGCAATTCGGGTGAATCTCACTATGCATCAGTTGACCGAGCTATATGTATCAAAGATCGTTCGGTTGCATGATGTTCTTTTGTTCATTGTATCAAACAGAGATGTAAGATTTACCTCATGATTCTGAAGAACTCTGCAAGAGGCTTTTGACACGATACTTAACTTCAACATGATATTCCATCCTCAATCAAATGGGTAGACTGATAGGACTATTCAAACATTGGAGGATATGCTTAGGGCCTATGCCTTAGCTCTAAAGTAGAGCTAGGAGGACCATCTTTCAATCATCGAGTTTACCTACAATAATAGTTATCACTCTAGTATCAGGATGGTCCCATATGAAGTCTTGTATGATAGGCCTTGTAAATCACCAGTTTGTTAAAGCGAAGTAAGTGAACGACAGCTTCTTGGTTTTGAAATTATGTTGTTGTACACAAATAAGGTGGACCTAATCCACAAGAGACTCGTAACTACACAGAGTCAGCAGAAAAGTTATGCTAACTAGAGGTGCAGACCGCTAGAATTTATGGCTAGAGACTTTGTGTTTCTAAAAGTATCGCTGACAAGGGTGTGATGAGGTTTAGGAAATGAGAGAAGTTGAGTCCTTGCTACATTGGCCCATACCAGATTACTCAGAGAGTTAATGAAGCGGCTTATAAACTTGATTTACCTTTAGAATTGTCTATAGTGTATGATGTATTCTATGTCTCCATACTAAGGAAGTGTCTAGCTGATCCATCACAAGTGATCCTAATTCAGTTAGAGGTGCTTTAGGAAGATTTGACCTTCATTGAGGATGTTATTTAGATCCTTGACTGAAAGGAGCAGGTGTTGTGGAACTAGGTTATCCCACTTGTTCTTGTACGATGACGGCATCATAGAGTCGAGCTAGCCACTTAAGAGCGTAAGGACGTCAACCTAGCTCAGCACCCTTATATTTTCACCTAAGTGTAATTTTTGGGGAGAAATTCTCTTCAAGAGAGTTAGGATGTAACATCTGTAATTTGTTTGCCTTCTTAGTCATGTAGTTTATTTAATAAACTAAAGGCGTGTGCAATAGGTGCATATTGGGGGCACGTACTTCCAGTGTGTAATTTAGGCATGTTGCCTTATGTCATTTTTTAGTAATTTAGTAGTTTACTGTTTGGGTTTGGTGTTGTAATTTGGAATGATGATGATGTTATTTTGATGCTTTGAGAATGAGTGGATATTTAGACCTTCGTGGAAATTTATGATGAATAATCTTGGATTATTAATCATCATTAGTGTGGAATTTGGATGTACACTTAATTGATTGATTTCCACTTGCATAAGTCATTTGATTAATAATGAGTCATTATATGGATTGGATTTTTGTACATGGACTCTCTCTTGCACATGGCAATACTTAAGGAGTGCCTTGTGCAAGTGTTGGAGTTGGTTTACCAAGTGTATATTGCATTGGTGCAAGTGGCTTTGTGGGGGATGACTCACGTTGGCGTGCATGCATCATTGGTCTTGAGTGCATGGGAGTTTCCTTTTGCCTCACGGCTATATAAGGAGTAGTAATGGCCCATCTCTCCTCATTTTTCCTTCCATCGTGTGAGAGAAAGAGTTGAGAGGAGTAGTTAAAGCTTCTTCCTCCCTGGCCAAGAGCGAGAGAGAGTGAGGTGACATTTCTTGGCTGTGTATTTCTTTGTGGTTGTTGGAAGAAGGAGAGCTTCAGACGACACAGGAGGGAGCTTCATTACCAATGATCTTCTCCCCATCACGATTGTGCCCTTGTGGTGGTAAGATTTGGCTCCATAATGGCTAAGTTCATCCTCCTCTTTACATGCATGTCGATTTTGCATTTGATCCGTTGCATACATTATGATTTTGTGTTGCCCCTTGGTATGGGTTGCTTCATGGAAGGTTGCAGTGTGCTCGTAGGGAAGGGAAGAGAGCTCCAATCATCATCTAGGTGTGAGCGAGCTCATAGAGGTAAGTTTTGGGTTTGTAGTTGTTGGATTCTTGTATTCCCTCCTTTGCATGTACAAGTACAGAGTTAATCCCTGATTGTTGGTTTTTGTTGAGTGCAAGGAAGGCTCATGCGTGCCCCATTGGAGGAGAAAGAGATTGCTGTGTGGCAAGTTTTGGAGTTGGAGGTCGTAGGGTGGCAAGTACCAAAGAAAGAGACTACTGTGTTGGAGCTTCGTTTCTGGTGATGTCCTGAGAGTGGATGGCTTTCCCGAGGAGGGTTAGCATTGTTGAGGATCTTTTAGAGAGGTTGGACTTTAGGACGGATAGGTTCCTCGCATGGTGGCCTATCCGTGACAGTGTAGTGCACTTATGTGGTTGTTTGTGGTTAGAGACAGTTACTTACTGTCAGGCAACATGATTCAGTTTTCTGCTTGTGTGGCATCGTGGTTTTCTAAGGTCTTGCCTTGTGTGGCTAGTGTTTTGAGAAGATGTCACTTTAAAGTTTTGGCATGCTTCCAAGCTATTTTATGGTTTTACGGTAGTGGTTAAGATTTTAAAGTTATGATTCTGGATTTATTTGACCCTTGTCGAGTTTTTTCATCTGGTTTTTATGGTTTTTGTGTGGAGTGTATGCTAAGTGATCTTTTTGGTGATCACTCACATGTGTTTTTAATTTTTAGTTTGCAGGTGTAGATGTGTAGCAAACTTTTCTCTAGTGCATATTGCTGGAGTCACATAACTACACACTACAGGTTCTTAAGTATATAGTTCTTTTATTGGCCTTTGATTTTATGATAATTGAGGGTTATTTTATGTTTAAAATTGTTTAGGCTAATATTTTGAGTTGTAGCGACTGAGTTTGTTATAGAGTAGCTTTGTATGATGCTTTGTATAAGAGACCATGCTGGTCACCCATATATTGGAGTGTGGTGGGTGAATGTCAACTCCTTGGTCTAGAGATTGTGTAATAGTATTTAGATAAGTTGGATCAGATACATATGAGACTGGTGGCTACACATATTTGAAGTTTGAGACTTCATCTTCTTGAAGGTATCACCAATCAAGGGAGTTATGAAGTTTAACAAGTGGGGAAAGTTGAGCCCTCGCTATATTAGGTCATGTAGAATTTCAAGTGGATTTGTGAGGTTGCTTACTGATGAATATGTTTTACTTAACCGCAAGTACACGACGTACTATGTAGTACATATGCAAGTACAAGTTGATCCCACAGAGACTTGTGACTTTCAAAACTTTGATTGTGAATTGCGAATTAAAAAATTAAGAGAGATGATGATGGATTATATTTATAGTTAATTAAAAGAAAGGAATTTCAAAGAGACTATCAATAGTAAAAAGCACATCTAGAGTGTCTATCTATTAAATCATAGTGGATCATGCAAATATCTTGTTCATCTCATATTGTGTAACAAGCTCAAATTATGAAGGATTATTATTAAACAAGAATATTGCATGAAGATGAAACACTTACTATGCAATATCAAAATTGAACATGTTAATAACGAGAATAAATTATAAAGAAACATGATTTTATAATGATCTATCATGATATATGTTAGCATAATATATCAAGATAAAAAATATATACAACGTTTCATATTTCAAAACAACAATTATAAGTATAGATCAAGAGAATACATGATTAATAACGATCTATCGAAATATAATTGCAAAAGTAGATAATAAGAAAGAGGCAATAATCATGAAGTATAGAAGACGAGATGAGATTAAATATTGCAATCTTATCCTAGATGTAAAGAGTGATTTAGCTTAGCATGATAACAAAAAACATCGAAATAAGAGATGAAGAAGGAGAAGTGCAAGACATAATTGAGAAGAAAAATAAACTCGTATTAATAAAATAAGAGATTATACTAAAAAAACGTAAAGATCTCCCAAAACAAAAGAAAAGCAATTTAAGCCTCATGGTTGAAGATGATCCCAAGATCTATATAAGGGGGTCTTTTATAGACTTCCAAGGTCTTCCTTACATTAGAGATAAATCCGAATACAAATATTAAATTTTACTTTCAAATACAAGGTATTTGAAACGACCCCTAAGTCGCTACCGCTCTAACAAACTACACAATTTCATTTTCCTTTTTATCTTTTTATTACAATTACAATTAAACTAATTATACAGCTAGGTTTAAATACACTCAACAAAAATAAATGACTAAAATAAAACTAAACTACAAACTCACTAGAAACCTTGATGTGTGACAACGTGACTCCTCTTATGTGCACTAGTAACCAACAAATATCCGGCACCTACCAAAAACATCAAAACCAAAGCATACGTTAGTGATCACTCAAAACAATCACTCAACACATACCCCACTAACAACTCGGTACACCACGTCGAGAAAGTAGGTTTAACTATGCCACATACAAACAAACGCAGGTATCCTATCAAGATACCGCAACACCACAATAGGGCAATCCACTATTATCTAACAGGCAACAAAACCTCAAAAATCATGTCTTTAAAACCATACTTTTCTTTTCTCTTCTCTTTTCAAAACCATATACATGCTCTTTTGAAATCTTTTATGCATACTTGAAATGACCACTCTTACCAAATCAAGCCCAAAAGTCACACAAGCTGATCTCACACACTTTCTGCACAGACTAGATAACCAACGGTGCTTGAATGCCCACAATTGTAAATAATACACCCATAACAACCTCAAAACACAAGTTACAGAGCCTTTGCTTTGCACAACATGGTACCTTCTAGACCAAAGTAGCAACACCAAAGCTATGAAGCCATTGTTCCCAAAACACAATACTACACGGGTGCAACACCACAGTCTCTTGTAGGCCAATACCATGGAGCCATTGTTCCAAAACACCCTACCACAATGGGTGCATACCACGATCTTCTCTAGGCTAGAGCCTAATTTCCTAAACTAGGACTCAACAAAACCACAAACACACAATATGTCGTACTACTTGATGTTAAGTAGCCAACAGTAGTCACCAGCAGTCCACCGAAAAGTGACCACGGTGTATGCACCGCCACGAACAACCACCTTGTGGAGGAGTTTACTCGTCCCATAGTCCCTCCATTGCAAGACCCTCAAAAGTAATCTCACCTGGGAAAGTTGCTCACTCCACTTAAACAAGTCGTCTTCTTTAAGGACAAACCACAGGATACGCCACTCAGCGTCCTAACTTAGTACTTCGAACTACAAAAGGCTTCTCACCCCTAGGCTCAGCTAGCACCCATAAGTCTCGGTACCTATAACAACCATGGTATCAAACCCAACTATGTTGGAGTCTTGTACCTCCTGAATCTGCTATCACGATACCACTGTGTACAACTAGTATCTTGAGCCTCAGTGTTCGGTGACAAATGGAGTGTCATACCTCTAAACCCAACCGATACCTCATCCTACAAACCTCAGTTTCGGTCCTGTGAATGACAATCTAGGAGTGTTATACCTCAAAGATCCAGTGAACACACCTCAAACTCTAAGTTTCAAGACCTCAACCTAGGCGAAGTGCTTGACCACCCAAGAATGCGGCCTACATCCCCTAGTCCAGACAACACGACCCTTCTGTCTATTGGACCACCACAAATAGAAAACTAGGAAACTCTTTCCAAAACCATTTGTGAACTTAGGCATTTTTTCTTTTCAAAACCCATTTGGAAAACTATTTTGAAATCCTTTAAATAACCATTGAAAACACCCCAAAATATAGCTTGGATAGTTTGTCTCTCCAACACAGAAGACCACACCTTGAGAGTATTTGAGTTTTCGAGCACCTTGCTCAACCTACGACAATAACCCAAGAAAAACACCAGCAAAAGCATCATCTGGGTATAAGCTTACCTAGAAGACACCACATAAGAATCAAAGCCATGGTCTCAAAGTCTTATTTAACTTGCAAGACCGGACACCAACACAAATCACAATCAGAACTCTATATTCTGGTGCCAAAGTATAAGACACCTACTAACTCGTGTTCTTTGGGAGCATAGCCAGATCAGAGTCAAACATCTGGAATAGTGCCTTCGAATGCCTCATTCAGTGCACCACACGTAAAACCAAGCTAATAGCTAAACCTAGAAATAAATCATGATCCCTACTGTCCACTCTATACCCTTAGGGGAGAGACTTAGCATTTCTAAGTCATATAGCCATTTAATCTAACCACACTCCGAGTATTCTTGCTAATTCATTATAGGCAAATCCTACAATCATTCTAATGATTCATCTTAATCATTTATGTCAACATAATTCCTCCAAGATTAACACACACACACACACACACACACACATATTAATTAACACATAAAACATCTAAGGAAAAGGGTCCAAGTCTGGTCGGCATATTGAGAATAAATGGTTGACCGAACCTAGGCTCAAGGCACTGATTTGACAGATCGAAATGGAAATGGTTTATTGAAATCCCCTGATCCAGAGTACTAAACCTAATTGATCGACCAAACCATGTGTTGTGTCAACACCAAAGACCCAGATTGGCAAATCGAAAGGATTTTGTCCACCGAATTCTAGATCAAGGGGACATTCCGGAAACCAGAATGGTACATCGAACAAAAACAACGTACCAAAATGGGACACAACAACTAATCCCTGCAAACACCACACCAATCCAAGCATGCAATATATCAAAATGAAGATCTCGAGGAAATCTTCCAATTGGGACAGGACTCACAATGATCCATTCCCCGAGGCATAAGCAAACAAAAAAAAATCACATAAGGCCACTATTTTCTCCATACCATAAATAGTCAAAAAATCACAATAAATGCCAAATAAATTCTTTGACTAACCACTTCTCGTTAACAAGAGAAAGAGGAGTGATGGAGAAGGAGAAGGGAAAGTAGAGGGTGGGGCCTGAAAGAAGGAGAGAGAAAAGGAAGGAAGGAAAGAAGAAAAGAAATGAAGTCGTGAGCACAAATCAGACCACGTGACCACACTCCGTCCACATAGCTTGTGCAAATTGAGATCACCCACTAGAGCATGCCAACGAACCTCCATAGTTCAAAGCAAATCCTCAAAACTTCCACGAGAGCTAGTACAACACTACAACAACATAACACCAACAAGGCTAGAAATCTACTTATCTAAGAGTAGAACTGTAATGCCTCACATTTTCCACGATAATTTAAAACAAATTAAACTACGGGAAAATTAAAGCCAAAAAGAAAATATCTAACTACTAGGAACCTATGTGTGCGGCTAGGAGACTCCAGACTATATGCACTACGCTAACCCTCTACATGCCTGCACCTACAAACCAAAAACACGAGGAAAACGTATGAGTGACAAATGCCATTCAATACGCACCCTAAAGGAAAATGGCTAGAAAGGAAACCTTAATTGATTTTATTTTAAATTCATTTCGCAAACCATTTCTCAAAACCTCACAAACTAGGCCTACACCGGCCAAGACCTCAACTGGGGCTCTACTAGCCCAAAATCACAAGAAAAGGTCCTCAATGGCCAAGACCACACATAGTGAACTGGAAGCCTGGCGCCAGGCAACTAAACTCTGGCCACATGCAGTTCACTAAGGAGCGACCACAGTGATCTACACTGCCACAGTGATGGCCACCCTGTGTAGGAGCATTCACAGTCCCGCGATTCTCCCTCTCTATAGAACCCACAAAAGCCAACCCCTCCCTAGGAAGGCTGTCCTGTCTCTCAAGACGCTACCAGCTACGGGGCACGTGTCCCACCTACACTGGCCACCATAGGGTACGCCTCCTCACGGTTTCCTCCACACAAGGTGCTCAGGAGGGAGTGTCATACCTCCACACCCGACAACACCTGAGCCTTGGTGCTCACAGCGACAGTAGGAGTATCATACCTCCCCGTCATGTCACAAAACACCTCAACCCGCGGACTGCAACCCTAGCCTCCAGACGACAGTCAAGGAGTCTCATACCTCCAGAACCCGAGGTCCCCCAGCCTTGGGTATTTCGGCCCCCAACCTCAACCAGGGAGTCGCGCTCGACCACCCGAGAATGTCGTCACATTCCCTAGTCCCGACGACGGTCCCACACTGTCACAGCCTACACACAAAAAACTAGGAAAAATCATTTTCTAAATTTGCCAACTCATCTCTTTGAAATCCATTTTCAAACCATTTTCATATGTTTAAAAACTCTTCCAAAACCTCGGTAAAACGGTGCATCAGGTGTTCTGAGGGACTACCACTGACGACCCGTAATCCCATCTCAATGGGCTAAAACGATCCAATTCGGAAAACCCTCAGAAATCAAATTTATAAACATATTTGGGCCCTGATTCGGCATGCCGAATATTGAATTCGGTATGCTAATATCCATAGGTTTAGTATACTGATCGGAATCGGTCGACTGAATCAGGTCAACGGTCAACACTTAGCCAAATATCAGTGTGCCAAAAATGGTTCGGTCGACCGAAATCTCCTGATTCGTGTGACAGTCTAAAATCGGACGACCGAAATCTCCAGATTTGGGTGATAGTCTAAAATCGGACGACCGAATCTTGACTAAAGGACTTAATCTGACAAAGAAACGGCATACCGAAATGGTTTGGTATGCCAAATTCTGCGAAAAACAGAAAACAACCCAAACCCTACAGTTCGAAATCGCCCCAACTGAGACCTCCGATCAGACCCCCCTAAACAAATACCAAAAAACTTTCATAAAACATAAGATGTAGACCCTAGAGTCTACTCCAAATCCTCACAAATAAAACCAAAATCCATTCACCATGCATCAAGATATAAAATCACAAAGGCATAAAGGTCGAAACGACCCAAAACTTAACCACTGGCATAAATGCTCATAAATCCACCATAAATTCTCAAAAAATCACAATAAATTCTAGGAATGTAAATTTACCTAGATTTCATGCAACCCTATCAATTTCTACCAATTTCATGCTCTCTATTACACAGGTTGGAGATGTGTACCTGAGAAACGCGCTTCGACGATTCTTCGATCGACTCCAGCGACCACGACGCAACCACGACCACACCACGACCATGGGAGCACTCCACCCGAGCTCCACATGCCACACGAGCCACTGCATGCCTTCGTCAGCCCTTAAGTACACCGAACAAAGAGGAGAACGCAGGATGGAGTGGAACAAGGGAGGGAGAGTAAGAGAGAGAAAGGGAGAGAGAGACGGGAAAAGAGGTGGAGTGAGATGGAGGGAGGGAGGGAATGAGTGGAAGGAGAGGAAGGAGAAGGGAAGTGGTGTGCTAGGGACGAAGAGAAAAGCGTAGGGACGAAGGGAGAAGCTTGGGTCGAGCATGGCGGAGAGTCCTGGCTTAAAAAGCCACATAGAGAGAGTAGGTGGCCGCGTGCATGCAACCAGTCAGCCACGTGTACACCCATATTCCCTCAACTGCCAGCCTCACCAACCACCGCACGGACCCAACAACCCACCACAACCAAGGGACCAACTGCAAGTCTTCACAACTAGACATGGAAATCGGGCCGGGCTGGCCCTAGGCAGCGAGGCCCGGGCCCGACAATCCCAGCCTTGGGCTGGGCCCGCTTTGGCCCTACTACTAGACCCAGTTTGGCCCGTGAAACGGTTTGGGCCGAGTCGGGCCGGGCCAGCCTGCCTATAGGAAAAAAAAACTAGCTGGGGCACCATCCTAGCGCACCAGCCTGGTCCAAAGGACCGTTGCACAATGACTAAATATATGGTCGTTGCTATGCAACGACTATAACACTATTTTTTTTTAAAATTTAAAATCCTATCCATTTATCCTATAAATACCCCCCCACCCATTCATTTTTCTTCATATCTCAATCTTCTCTTCTCTTCTTCACTACAACTTTCTCTACTACAACTTTCTCTACTACAACTTTCTCCCAACTTAAACAGAAGAAGACGATGATGCAGCATCAACTTCAACAGGCAGAACAGACTCCACAATTGAATAAATATTGATGTAAAATTGTAAAAATAAAAAACGATGTAAATATCTTTTGTATTTTTTAATGTAAAAAAAAGTGATGTATTTAAAATATTTTTTTATTAATAAAAAAAGTAATTTTAAAAATAAAATTTGAGCCAATGGACCAGCTTGACCCGGCCCGGCCCGGTCCACAGACAGGCCATGGGCTGTGTTGGGCCCATGACCTCCAAAGGAGGCCCGACCCGATCCGGTCCAAGTCGGGGCGGGCTTGGTGTTTTGTGGACCGGGCCCGGCTTGGCTGGCCTGGTTTCCACCTCTATCACAACCAGCCCACAATGAGGGCCCCACACGGACCCCACACCTGGGCCCCACACCCACAGTGCCATAATGCACAATGTCAAACCACGCACTGAGACACGCAAATAGAAGCTGGCCCATGAGGCCCAAGCCCAAAAGCACAAAACCACACAACGAGCCTCGAAACAATAACACCCGTCTAGGAATAAATTCATTTAAATGTAAATGATTGCGAAATGAATTTTACAGGTGTTACAAGAACGCAGTTAGAGCTACATTTCACATTGAACGTGAGGGACTCATCATCTAACAATCCAGAACTCTATTAAAACATCTAGCTAAAACATCACTTTCAAATTTGAGTCATTTCATTCAATCCTCTTAATAGAATTTCGTCTCCAAAATTTTCAAGACGAAAGACTAAGGATACCTAATTTGGATGTCAAATTCATGACCTTTGACAACTAGCACAACAATGCCACCCAAAACTCAGTGACCTGTAGGAGAAATCTACGCTCCACAAAGCCATTTCATCCCACTTAGGTCGAGAGCGATACCAAGGACTCAACTCTCCTTGAGTCCCAACTCTATCAAATCCCTAGGTGAAGTCCCTCCTGGGCACAAAACCTTTGCCCAAAGACTTCAAAACAGTGTCTTACAGAGTCATAAGTATCTTGAGCACTTCTAGAAATGCAAACCATAAGATTGACCAGGTGCAATCAGTTCCCATCGGTTTCTGCTGCGCTACTCTGATGCTCAACCTAGTCAGAACTACTCCAAACACCAAATCACAAGCTCAATAACACGTCCCATCACCCTGGAAAACTTCCTCTAATCTAAGGTACGAGAGAAAACTAGCTACTGAAACACAGCAAAGTTCTTCACAGATCTGGAGTGCACTAACAAACTAGCTAAGCAAACACTGTCTGTCTCCAAAAACTACTTCACAAATCGACCCCAAATCGACACTTCACCAGATCTAGAGTACAACCTCCATTGTGGCCAACACCAATCACGTGGATGGATAATTCCTCTTGTGATTTCCCCCAACTGACGGAAACCACAAATACCATGTTGCCTCACAACAACTGGAACATTTCCCCAATCCCAAAGAAAATTGATGGAACCCATCAAGTCCCTAGGGGCAGATGTGGGTGGGGGCTAGTGGGGGGTTTTGCCCCCATTGGACTCTGAAAAAAATACGTTATACTAAGTATAATGTTTTGCAAATATCCCTTATATAAAAACTCATTATCCTTCTCCCTAATTCCTGTTCCACCTCCCACACAATCGACTCTCTTCCTCTTCTCTTGGCCGACGACGAGGAGCACCGTACTACTGCCACAAATCGACTCTCTTCCTTTTCTTTCTTGGCCACACAATAGAGACCTCTTCTTTTTTCCCAGTCACTCCCCACTTCTCATACATATGCGAGACTAGACCCCTTTCCCTTTCCTCCCCTACTACTACAACCACCACCACCACCAATCCAAACCTCTTCAACTCCCAAAAAAACCCCACTTCCCTCTCTTCTAGAATCCACTAAATGGAAAACCCATATGCTTCCTCTTCTTATTCGAGAGCAAAAGCCTTCCCTATTGGCCTCCATGTACTGGTGGTGATTACGACCCCATCTGGCTCAAGATGCTGGAGAAGATGCTAAGGTTGTGCTCCTATGAAGGTATAGTGGTTGTCTTCTAGCTATATTGGGTCCTTGTTATTGTTATTGGTTTTTTGTGATTTTGACTTGTTGGGGTTGGACTTTGAGTTCTGTTTTGAGTTGGGTTTGCTTGCAATCATTGGTTGGTGCATTGCGTAGAACTTTTTGGATGATGGTTTGTTAGCTCCAGAAGATTGGGTTTCAGGGTGTCTTTGGTTTTCTTTTGAGTTAGATATAATTGGCTTGGTTGTTAGTTGGATTTAAATTCTCTGTGCTTCTATTAAGCTTTAGTTTAAGGTCACTTAGAAGGAGTATCTTAATGTGCTTATAGTTACATGTTGAGTACTTATTGAATTGCATAGAACTTTGGCTGATGGATAATGTGTTATCATAAAAAAAGATTGCCTTTTTCATATGGTACTGAAGCTATCATAAGGAGAATTATTGGCTTTTAGTAGGAAGTAGAAGCATATGATGACAAAATTCTATTGAAAGCATTTACTTGTAAATGTGGCAAAGGTATGTGCCTTTTGAGTATTATTTTGAATGAACATTACAACCTCTAACTGGCCACACCCAAGGCTACTTAAAATTGGCATATTTTTGGATTATAATTATGGTGTCAAATTTTTTTTTACATCTACTTTGATAAATTATTTTTTATAGCCCTTATAGTGAAAAATTCCTAGCTCCACCACTGCACGTCCCGCGACTATACCAGCCTTGCAGGTCTATACGTGAGGTAGCTAAAATATACTTAAACCACTTGTTAAGCGTAAAGCTCACGTCAAAACTCCTACAATCTAGAGTTGAAGGTCACAAGAGTTATTGTTTCCAGTGAAATAACCCAACCAATGGTAAGGACCACTCGAGAGTTAAACTCAATTAGATCTCCAACTCAAAGCTATTCCCGCAAGAGTGTCCGAATTAACACGAGTTGTTTCTCCTTCCAAGTTGACCTACTTACAGTGCCACTATCCCAAGATGCCTTTGTTATATCCCCGAGAATGGTTCACTTGAACCAGGAAACAACTAATTGGCGGAAAACATGCGAGATTACACCCAATAGCTCGATTAACACCAGAGCCAATCTTTTCCACAAAACATTCAAAAACCAAAAGAAAATCAAGCAGAAGAGGATCTTCACAGATCAAACAGCACCACACCATTCGACCCACCAGCAGACAAGAAAAGCAACTAGGTATCTCCAACAAGACACTCCAAGGAAAACACTAAAGAAATAAATCTCCACCGCTCTAACGACACCCTACATTCGAGCCACAACCACCAAATCAAATTGGGTATCCAAACAAGATAGCCCAAACAACACACTGGGTTATGCCACTCTAAGGCCAAGCTCCAAATAAAAATACATGACACAACCTTGTAACACCAATGCGTGATTGTGACCATGCCCGTCGGGAAACTAGAGAGGAGTCGCACCAAAGGGGGGAGGCCACAACCATGCCAGAAGGCGAAGGTGTAAGATAGGATAAAATGAAAAATCGAAGTCGCCACCTAGTCTTTTAAGGGAAAGACGAAGAAAACCACAAACAAACCATAAAAAGGATGAATGCATGTCATGCAAATTAAAAGGCTAGATGTCTACAAACCAGAGGATGGGTAAGGATTCCTGTTACGTACGGGAATGGTATTAGGCACCCCCATGCGTCCGAGAAACTCAGTCTTTTTAGTCCGATTAGCGTACTAAAGGTTGAATAAATACTAGCTAAGCCTAGATTGTACTCTAATCATGCTAATATGAATGCCCAGACATGACTAGATGGATGCGCAAGATGTATGCAAAAATTACGAAGAAACCCACACGAAATGACGGAATAACGAAACATGAAACGACAAAGAAAATCACATGAAATGACAATGTTTTTGGTGAGAATAGCTCGAAAAATCATACCAACCTCAAGAGAATCAACAATGCGATCGACCCAAATCATTAGAATCATAGAAAACGTCATGGAAATCAGAATGGAAAAATTGCAAAGAAGTTAACGCAAAACAGCCAAATAGTGACATATGAAGAAAATCACATAAAATGCAACGTTTTCGGAGAGAATAATCAAGGAAACCATACTGATATCAAGAGTGTCAAAAATGGGGACAACCCAAATCATCGGAATCAGGGAAAATGTCCTAAAAACTGACAAGGGAAAATAATCCACAATTGGGCCAATGTGGGCCTTTAGGTCAGTTCATGTATGCTCTTAGGTAATGAAATCCAAATCAAAATGAAAAATCCAAAAATGTGGACTACAGGGAATCAAATCAAATGTCAAGCGAAAGAATTCGAAAATGGATCAGAGAAAAATCTAGGGAAAATCACATGGAATGCAGGTTTACTCAAAATTGATGAAATGACATGCAAGTGTAATGAAAACTATGCAAAATGCATGAAAATGTACCTAAATATTTAAAGCATGCTGAGGGATGATTTAGACATGACTTGGTGTAAAACTAACATGCATAAGCATGAATTGATGGCATAGGAGCAATTGAGTAATTTCATGTGGCCAAATGTGATAAATAGGTACATGTGCTTGATGAATGGTCTAATGTATGTAAAATGTATGCAATATGTCAGGAAAATGTTATTTACATGAAAACATGATGGAGACAAAGTTTTAAATACAAGAAAATGATGTAAATACGGTAAAGGACAAGTATAGGGATTAAAGTGTCAAATTCCCAACGAATCCACTTGCGAAACTTTGCAAAATCAGAAGACAGAAGACTATCACACAAATTAAGGTGAAAAGACATTTTGATATGAAAAAAGAAAAAAGGATGTTGGGGAAACACAAGTTGCAATATAAAAGGGGATCCTCGACTTGAGTACAAAATTCACAAAAAGGGGAAAAATTAGGGTTAAAGTGTGTTCAGTGACTTTTATCTTAGTGTTCAGATCATGAATTAAAGGAAAATGTGGCATTAAGGAGTGAGATGTGTGTAGATTGTATTTTAGTAATTTCCTAAGAGTTTAGGGTTTAATGTGTAAAATTTACAAAAAGTGTGCAAATGTGACCAAAATGTGAAATCAAAGATCATTTTACATACAAACATGAATCTTAAATGAAAACTATATTCAAGTGCAAAATTACAAATACTCATGTGGTCAAAAAGTGAAAAATGTTAAAAATGTGTGTTAAAACAATTAAAATCCTAATCAATGAATTTAAAACTAGACTAAGGGCTTGGATGCAAATTTTCTACACACAATAACTGTATTCTATGAATTCAGGGGTTTACATGCAAAATTTCAAGGCTTAAATGCGATGGAAATTAAGTTTTTATGATGTTCAGAGTAATTACAAAATCTTTTAAGGTTCAGAATGCAAGTTTCACAAAGAAAAATAATTTTAAAAGGCTTTGGGGGCATCGTGCAAATTTTTAGGACTTAATTGTGAAGAAAACACGATCTCAGGGACATAATTGTGGAAAAACAAACATTTGCAGAACTAAAAATGGAATTAAAAATTAAGTAGGGTAGAACATGCAATATTTACAAAAATAACAAAAAAAATAAAACTTATTTAAAACTACAGGGGTTTAAACTCAAAAAAAACATGACCTAAAAGTAACAATCTACGAACCTAAGTGAAAAAACCTAAAACTAAATGACTTAAACTAAACCTATCTCTTTCGAAGTTCACCGGCGCTCCAACCTTCGGTGAGGGCTCCGACGATTCACTAGTAGCGGCACGGTGGCAGAGGGACTCTAGCAATGGTTGAGGAAGCTAGAGGGAGGCATGGCAGCGTCGGAGAAGACAACGACGAGGTGGCTGGAGGCGGTGCTGCTGTTGGAACAGCATGGCGAGGATCGGAGAAGCTTTAGGGCGACACAAGGAAGCTTCCAGAGGTGTCGGCGAGAAGCAAGGATGTCTGGATGGCTCCACCCATCTCCTGTGTTGGTGACGGACATGGCGGAGGTAGGGGCAACGCTCTGGGGTCTGGGACGGTGACATCCTCCCACACCAACACAAATCAACCAAGGACGGACAATAGACGACGACCAAAAACAACAAACACAAGTAAGAACAAATAGCAAACAATCAAAGTAAACAATAACAAATAGACAACAACAACCATGAAGGGCACACAAGAGGTAAACAACTGTTGCATCTTACCCTCCACAACAAAACACCAAACAACCCAACGTTGGGTGGTGGCTAACTCTGTAAAGGGAAACACATCCTCTAGTTAGCTAATGCGGGGTGTCTAACATCCTTTAAGAAACAAGGCACCTCCTTTACAAACGCCCTGCCTACTCACAGTCGTAGCATCCCAAGTAGACCAATATATACTACAGACGTGAGCAACTCTAGGCAACTGAACTCACCTGGCCTCACATACTACAAGGTCTCCTACCCTACGTGCCAGCATTGAGCCTTGCCTAAAAAACAACTACCACCACTACCACAGGCAATTCGATGCTCAATCCACAGAAACTCGTGAACAGCACCAACTACTACGCTTTACAGGGTTAAGGAACCCAAGCGAACCACTCTAAATGTGCGAACTCAACTTCGCACTCCACTCCTACTTCCATCTCAAAGCAGTTCCACTTAGTCAATGATCTCGAGAAATCCATCCATTGAAAAACCTTCCAACAAGGAGTCGATGCCCATCTCCAATCGAAAATGCAAACTATCACTCCCTTGATTCCTCGTGCTCCTTCGCACAAATTCCTCGCTGACACTAGAGTTAGAGTCGAAGACATTTCTCAACACTGCAAGCAAGAAAAATCGATAAAATCAAGGTGCAAGCATGAATGACATACAAATTCTACGAAGTTACTTGACTAGACATCCCTAGGCTAGTGCTCTTAGGTAGACCTAAGCTCTGATACCAATTGTAACGATTTCCAAGTCGCTACCACTCAAATAAGCTACAATTTTTCATTTTCCTTTTTATCTTTTTATTACAATTACAATTATACTGCTAGGTCTAAGTACACTCAACAGAAATAAATGATTAAAATAAAACTAAACTACAAACTCACCAGAAACCCTAACGTGCGGTAGCGTAACTCTTCCAACGTGCACTAGCAACCAACAACTATCCTGCACTGCCAAAAACACCAAAACCAAAGTATATGTGCGTGACCACTCAAAATGGTTACCTAACACACACCCCACTAACAACTTGACACACCACGTCGAGGAAGCAGACATAACTACGCTCCACACAAACAAGCGTAGGCATCCTAACTGGATGCTACAATTGCATAAAATACACTCACAACAATCACAAAACACAAGGTACAGAGCCACTGCTCCCAAAACACAATGCTACACAGATGCAAAACCACAGCCTCCTTTAGGCCAAAATGACAGAGCCATTGCTCTAAAACACCTTACCACAACGGCTACACACCACGACCTTCTTTAGGCTAGAGCTTGATTTCCTAAATCAGGATTCAGTAAAACCAGAAGCACACAACGTATCGTACTACCCAATGCCAAGCAGTGAACACTGGCCACAAGCAGTCCAATGAGGAGTGACCACAGGGTCTGCACCGCCACGAACAACCGCCTTGTGGAGGACTGTGCCCGTCCCGTAGCCCACCACCTGTAGGACCCTTAAAAGCAAACCCTACCTTGGAAAGCTACTCACCCTACGTGGACAAGCTGTCCTCTCTTAGGACAAACCACAAGGTACGTCACTCGACGTCCGAACTCAATGCTCCAAACCACTAAAAGCTCCTCACCCCTAGGCTTAGCCAGCACCCATAATTCTTGGTACCTGAGCAACAAGGTTATCAAACCTAGCTACGTAGGAGTCTCATACCTCTCGAGTCTACTACCACGATACTACTGTGTACAACTAGAACCCTGCACCTCAATGTCCAACGACAAATGGAGTGTCATACCTCCGAACCTAGCCGGTATCTCGTTTCACAAACCTCAGCCTCGGTTCCATGAATGATAATCGAGGAGTATCATACCTCAAGGATTTAACGAACACACTTCAACCACTTGGTCTCAAGACCTCAACCTAGGCAAAGTGTTCGACTATCCAAGAATGTGGCCTACATCCCCTAGTCTAGACAACACGACCCTTCAGTCTTTTTGTCCACCACAAACAGAAAATTGGGAAACTTTTTCTAAAATTATTTGCAAACCTATGCATTTTCTCTTTCCAAAACCCTTTTGGAAAACCAATTCGTAATCCGTTAAATAACCTTTGAAAACACCACAAAACATAACCTGGACAACTTCTCTGTCCAACATAGAAGACCACACCTTGAGTGTGTCTGAGTTCTAGAGCATCTTGCTCAACCCATGACAACAACTTAGAAAAACACTAGCAAAAGTCATGGTCTCGAAGTCTCATTTAACTTGCAAGACGAAACACCAACACAATCTACAACTAGAACTCTATGTTTAAGATGCCAAAGTGTAAGACGCCTACTGGCTTGTATCACTTAGGAACACAGCTAGATCAAAGTCAAACACCTGTAACAGTGCCACTGAATGCCTCATTCGGTGCACCACACGCAAAATCAAGCCAATATCTAAACCTAGGGATAAATCAAGATTCGTACTGTACATTTTACAAATTAGGGGAGAAACTTAGCATTTCTAAGTCATATAGCCTTTTAATCTAACCACATCCTAAGAATTCTTGCTAATTCATTTTAGGCAAATCCTATAATCATTCTAATAATTATCCTAATCAATCATGTCAACATAATTATCCCTCTAAGACTGATATATATACAAATATATATATATATATATATATATATATATATATATATATATATATATATAT
>JAMKQA010029964.1:0-15373 GCA_024699735.1 Posidonia australis
TCTAAAATAGGGTTACACGAATGACCAAAGTGGTTACATAATCTGTGCCTTAGCCTACTTAAATACTAGAGCACCCAAATGGTCAAATGACCAAACAATCCTGAAACAAAAACATAATTCAAGACATATTTACAACAGTGTGGGACTGTGTTGTCTGGACAAGGGAATGTGACGACATTCTTGGGTGGTCAGGCATGTCTCCCAAGTTGAGGTCGGGGGCCAAGATACCTGAGGCTAAGGGACGTCGGGTCTTGGAGGTATGAGACTCCCTAACTGCCGTCTCGAGCCTAGGGTTGTGGTGTCTTGTGGCATGATGGGGAGGTATGATACTCCTACTGTCGTTGTGAGCACTAAGGCTCGATTGTTGTCGGGTGTGGAGGTATGACACTCCCTCCTAAGTATTGTGTGTGGAGGACGCTGTGAGGAGGTGCACCCTATGGTGGCCAGTGTGGGTGGGACACATGCTTCGTTGTTGGTAGCATCTTGAGAGACAGGACAGTCTTCCCAGGGAGGGGTTGGCTTTGTGAGGATTCTCTAGGTAGGGAGAATCACGGGACAGTGATCGCTCTTACATAGGGTGGCTTTACCGTGGCAGTGCAGAACGCCATGGTCGCTCCTTGGTGGACTGCTTGTGGCTAGAGTTTGGTTGTCTAGCACCGAGCTTCCCAACTCACTATGTGTGGTTTTGGCCATTAAGGGCCTTTACTTATGGTTTTGGGCTAGTAGAGCCTCGGTTGTGGTTTTGGCTGGGTGGGCCTAGTTTGTGAGGTTTTAGAGAAAATGGTTTGCGAAATGAATTTAAAGGAAAATTATTTATAGTTTTATTTTCTACTATTTTCATGGAGTGCGTGCTGGATGACTTCTATCACTCATGCGTTTTCCTCGTGTTTTTGGGTTGCAGGTGCAGGGATGCAGAAGGTGTAGCATAGTGCATATAGATCGGAATCTCATAGCTGCACACACAGGTTCTTGGTAGTTTGATATTTTCTGTTTAGCTTATAATTTCCTATAATTTAATTTGTTTTAAATTATTATGGAAAATTCGGGGCATGACACACAATGCCACACGCATAGTGCCAACCATGCACAGGGACACGTAAACAAAAGTTGATCCACTAGGCCAAGCCCAAAATCACACAAACAGGTCACGAAATAGTAACACCCATCTACGAGTAAATTCATTAAAATGTAAATAATTACAAAATGAATTTACAGGTGTTACATTAGTATTTTCATCCTTAATAGAAGGTTAATATTTTGTATCATTCACAAAAATGTTTGTTGTCATTCCAATCTTGAGTTTTATGATTTTCAATCAAGGAGCATTTATTGACTATGGTAGATGTCTTACCATACTTTGACTAATACAAAAGCATGATGCTTAAACCATATTCGATCATGTGGAAAGAATTACATGAAAGGATTCAAGTTTGATCAAGGTGGAGCATGTGCTAGCCAACAGAGGTCCTAGATAAAGTAGAGACTAGGAAGATAGGGAGGGACATTGTGAATTTATTGGAGAGTAGCTACTGCTAAAATACTACATCAACTGCACATGTCTATTTGTTTCTCTTTCACGAAAAAAATTCTAACAACTTCACTGCTTTGACTACATTATATTTTATAATGATTTATCCCAACATGAACTACTACTGTTTGTTACTCAAGTGGAGCTTGTGCTATGTGTGACCTTGTGTTGCTAACAAAAGTAGTTAATTTTCATGTAATTTTGAGACCATGTGTTGCATGCAGTGATCTTTTGTCCATAATTTTGGAAATTAATTATGCATTTCAACATGTCTTGGTAAAGCAACAAACACTTTAGTAAATGAATTACGTGTTTCTTAAGTTAAGATCTTTCCATTATACATACATTATTTATAGCATTATTATCAAATAAATTGCACATGCATAGCATGTGGCTTCAGCTAGTTAATTTTATAAGATACAAACGCAAGCAAGCAAATTGCCTTTCTTCTCTAAATTTTGAACAATGTTTCTTCACATGTCATTTGGCTCTATAGAAGTGACACTCAAGGCGAGCAAGACCCTTGGTGCTAGAAGTACTTGCCTTGTTTGAAGAAACTTTCGAATCACTTTTATTTCCATTCATTCAACCATTGCATTTTTACTTTTCTTTTCCTTTGTCTGAGCGAGTGGTTGTGAAGTGAAAATCGTTAGGTTGTTCAGACTAAAGTCTTTCTTCCTCTTGGATATACATGGAAATTTACCAGCTCATCTTTCATTTCTTTTGAGTATTGTATTTGATCTTGAAACGATTAGTGAAGGATAAGTGAAGGGAGAGAAGTTCTATTGAAATGAACGTGAAATCTATTAATAAATTTGATGTCAAAAGCTTTTAGTTGAGATGTCATATCATACCTCAAGATATGTTCATGAGCACAATTGTTTCCATCATATTTAAGATTAACCATCTTGGAAATGAAAGCAATGGCATGTGCCTTAGACGTGTTTTGGAATTGTGCCTCAACATGAGAAAAGTACTCCTTTGCCTTGTTGAAGTCTAGGATAGCTCCTCGAGTAGAAATGATAATGGATGACTTAATGGTCATCAACAATACATGATCGAACCACTCCCACTCTTCATAAGAAGAACTTTGATCAAGTGAGATTTCGTTTGTAAGAAAAGGAGAAGTGTCAACTCGTAACACGTAATCTTAACATGCAACTCCAAAAGTAATCTTGATTTGCACCTTCCATTTGTCAAAATTGGTACCACTTATTTTTTCAATTGAGAAAAGATAATGATGAGGCTCGGGAGAGCCAAAGGGGAATCCAACAGTTGGCAGGTAGCTCCTCATGCAATTGCAAGCTACTAAGAGAAACCAGAGAGTTAGAAAACCTTAAACCAGAGGGACCCCGATCGAAGATGCTTCGACATTCAAGTAACCCACTGTAGGAAGAGAATGTGAAATGGAATGGAGCATGTAAGAGAGTGCATACCTCCTCTTATTGGGAGGAAAAATCCATTTAAATGTTCTCAATATTATCACTTTTCTCTCCCTCCTATTCTCAATAACGACATGGATTTTTAGGAGACGTTTAGGTTAGATATTTAATCTGGAATCTGAGTGTGTTAGACGCTATATGGGTTGCATTTAATGTTAGATGTAGGATCAATTGTGTCCTACACTTGCATTGGTGATACGTTAGATGCTGACAGGCTTGTGTCTTAAGTTAGATGCAAGGAAGCCTACATTTAACACCTGTGACTCTCATTGTTAAACGCATGCATGCATACCTCTTATGCTAGATGCATGGTCGGTCATGTATAACACTCTGAGTTTTGTAGTTGCCTATGTAAGGAATATGTTGGTGGCTTTTCTGGGAAGCTCTTTTTTTCCCTCCTTCCTCTTCTCCTTCCCTGGCCTGGCGAGGTTGTTCTTCGACAATTCCAAAGAGCTTGGGAGCTTGGGGGAGAGAGAGAAAGAGAAAGGGCACTGGTAGACCTTGGCACTCTTCCCTCCTCCTCTTTCCTTCTTTCGCTCTTGGTGCACCATTAACCCTGGGGTTTTACGTCTACAAAGGGGTCACAGTAGTGTGGTGGAGTCCAATCAATGCTCGAGGAGTAACCGTGAGTAGTGGGGAGCCTTTGTATTGTAGTGGAGTTCACTGTGTTGACTTGCCTTGTGGTGCAAGGTACCCACTCATGTAGATATATTTTAGTTGCTTTATGAGTAGCTATTTTTATGCTTGATAGTGTGTGGATGATTCCTTGTCCTTATGTGATGTTAGTATGAGTTCTGGTGGATTTTATATGCTTGGAAGGGAGGTGTTAGCTAAACCTCTTGATACAAGGCATTGGACGTACACCCTACTATGTCCAATGTTAGACGCAGTCTGAGCCATGTCTTATGCCCTCAGTTAGCAATTTTAAATGCATGCATCTATAGAATGAATTTAAATGGATTACGGGATTGATATTAAGGTGAATGTGGTGTTATGAATGATAATTAATGATATGTTGACCCAATAATGAGATAATTAGAGTTTGGATTATTTTAGAATAGTTTTTGATTTAGAAAGGGTTTCTACGTCATTGGTTGCAGACAGTGCTGCATCTAATGTAAGAAGCAACACAATGCGCATCTTATACCTAGAAGTAGATTTTGAATAGTTTCCCTAGTATAATCAATTAATAATTGATATAAAAGATTAGGAAAATCATTAGAATAATTTTAAGAAATGCTTAAAATAAATTAGCAATATTCGACTTAGGTTGTGGTTAGAATAAATGATTGTAGAACTTAAGAAATACTAAATTCTCCCCTAAATGGTTTAGATAGATATTAGGGTTCATGTTTGACCTTAAGATTAGTTGTTGGTTTGGTTTTGAGTGTGGTGTATTGAATAAAGTATTCAATGGCATTGTTTGGGTGTTTAACACTGAGCTAACTATGTCTTGTGAAAGACACAGGTCAATGAGCATCTTACACTTTGGTACTAGGACTTAGAGTTCTGGGTGTATTTGGTATTTGGGGTTCAGTCTTGCAAGTTGAATGAAACTTTAAGATCATTACTTGGGTTTCTATGTGGGTTCTTTCAGGTAAGCTTTATGCCCAGAAGATACCTTTGTTTCCTTGTTTGGTGTATTTTAGGCATTTTCTTGGATTGTTGTCATGGGTTGTGCATGGCACTCTAGAATTCAAACGCTCCCAAGGTGTGGTTTTCTAGGCCTAAAAGAGGAACTATCGAGACTATGTTTTTGAGTTGTGGTTTTGGTTCATGGTTTTTGTGTTGCATTTGGCATGGTGCTTCATGGTGTTTTTTAGATGTTATTTAAAGGATTTCAAAATGATTTTCCAAAAGAGTTTTGGAAAAAAAAGCATAGTTTTGCAAAACTTTTGGAAAGTATTGTCTGATGTTTTCTACTTGTGGAAGAAACCAAGAAGGTTGTAGACAAGTGTTTGTCAGATCCTAGAGGTAAGATATTCCTAGACTGTCACTCACGAGGCCAAAGCTGAGGTCCACGGGTCAAGACACTATCCAAACCTAGAGGAATTGTGGCAACAGACCTAGAGGGTATGACACCTTTGCGTAGTTGGATATAATTCTCTAGTTGCTCTAGGTGTCAAGGCTTAGGTTACCATCTATATCTAGTGGTGTCGTAGCAATGGATACAAGAGGTATGAGACCTTTGTGTAGCATGATACTTTGGTTGAGTATGGGTACCAAGGTGTTGGTAAGTACTGATAAAGCCTAGGATGAGGTGCTTCTAAGGGTTTGAGCATTATGCTAAGACGTCGATAGGGTGTACTATGTGATTTGTCTAAGAGAGGACAACTCGCCTAGGTCTAGGGTAGGTAGGCTTTTCTAGTGTGTGGTTAATCTTTGGAGGGTCCTTCAGGTGGAGAGACGTCATAATAGGCAGACTCCTTTACAAGGTGGTTGTCCGTAGCAATGTAGGCACTATCGATCATGCTTTGGTGGACTACTTGTAACCGATGTCAGTTACTTAGCACCAAGCTATACAGCACACTAGTGTTTGTTTGGTGATAGTTGCGCCTGCATGGCACTTTAGTTGTACTAGTGTGGCATTGTATTTTGTTGTGCCCTGATTCGGGAATCAGGCTCTAGGGTAGACTGTGGTTTTCAGAGTAATGGCTTTGTGTTTTGATTTTGCATGTTGCTGTGATAAGTATTCTAGATGCTATAGAGAATATTCAAACATTGGTTGTTGTCTAATCTACACAGAGAGTGTGTGGAGTTAGACTATGTGCTTTAATGTGGTGTTAGACTTGACTTGGCAAGAGTATCCATTTCAAGTGTGTATAAAGGATTTTGAAAGAACATGCGCATGATTTTTGAAAGGAAAAGAGAAATTTGGTTTTAAAAGACATGTTTTCAAGGTTTTTGTTACTTGCTGGGTAATGGTAAATTGTCATGGTGTGTTGCTATGGCATCCAAGTTAGATGCCTCAGTTTGGCTACTTTTGGCAAAGTTATGTTGGGTTCCTCGGTGTAGTTTTGGCAAGTGGTTTGATACCACTTTGTAACGCCCTAGCGCTACACAATAGTATAGAAACTAACCAAGAAAAACAATTAGATAATTTCAAAACATAACCCAGACATGTGTACGGGTGAGTGACTCCAAAAATCGCACTAGAGAAAGGCTGCACCTCCAACTATGCACCTGAAACAAACAATTTAAAACCTCGCGTGAGTGACATCAATGTCACCCAGTATGCACTCCAAATCTCACACACCAAATTGGCAAACTGGAACCACTATTAAAGTCACAAGAAAAGCACAATTCTCAAAAAAGCCAACTTATGTGCTTTGAGAAAAACATTTATAAACCGTGACTTTTCAAATCTCTTTTGTCATTTTCCTTTAAAATCTCATGCACATTTCCAAATCACTTTATGCATTTCAGAAAGCCATTTTCTCACCTAGATCCTACCTAAAACACAAATCATCTCATTTACAAAACAAGGTTGGAAGCTAGCAAACACACAAATCTCAATTTGTCTCAAAAACATGCCATAACACCTTGGCCATAGGTGATCGACTTGGCCTCAAGCAGTTGGTGAAGCTCCATCCCCATCCACACTGCAGTGTCGTGGTGAACCACTCCACATAGGAGTCCAACTGCCTCGTCCACAGCCTTAAAGTAGCATACCCTCACTAGTACAAGCACGAAGTCCGTCTACTCAATGATGCCCTTGGCTGCCCGAGTAACTAGGGACTCTAACCCCAGACCCGACCAACACCTGCATTGAGGGATCCTCAGGTTATCATCTCTTGGGCCCTACAGTACTACAACACACAGAGTCATGAGGCTCACTCCTCGAACCAAACTCGGCAACCACAACCTAGGCCTGTCCCCGACTACTCAGAGGTCTCACTACCCCTTGTCGGTACAGCCAATCGACTCTTATATGCTTCCTACAAATCTTGACAAATCATTTAAAACATATGTGGCTTCCTTTAAAAGCTCTTTTAAATTTCTTTTCAAAATCATCATCAAAAACTTATTCTCAATCACTTATTTTCTCATTCATGGTTCTCACTAACCATGATCATATTATTCATCCATTAATTGTTTCATATTCATTTCTAGGCATTTGCTACTTATTTTAGGAAATCCTCAATCCACACATTATTGTATAATGTTTATCATTTATGGAAATCATCATCAAGGCTTTATTTCTACATAAGCCATTTCATCACTTATTTCCATGCATTATTCAGGTATTTACTTGTATGTTCCACATTTTTAATCAAAACAACTTTACTGAAACAATTTCTGAGTTACTGAAAACACAGGTTTCGCCAATCATTTCTGTCGGTCAAAATCATTAATAGGATCCACTAGCCATTTTTGCCAATAGGATCCGCTATACGTTTCCGCCAGGAAGTTCCGCTAGGAATTTTAGTTAGGCCCTTAAAAGCTTAGTTTAGAAAAATAGACAAACTCCATGCAGAAAAATCATTGAAAACTCCATAAAAATCCACATGAAACACAAAGATCATTCCAGAACATCCAAATCGATATAACACCTAAAGTTGTAGTTTTAAATAATATGTATTTTGATATTGAGATTTTATGTCAGTGGTTGTGCCCTGGGACTCATTTCCCTATGATCATGGGAATGTGTGGTTGTATTTGAGTAGTTTGTGAATGATTTGTGTGGTTGGAGCTCTTGTTTTCTCTCTACTCCCCAGAAATAAAGGTCAAGCGAGAATTGGTGGTAGAAATTGGTGGCGAGAATTAGTAGTGAGAATCGTCGGCAAGCAACCTGAACAGTATTTTGTTAGAAAAATAGTGAACGCCGCCTAACACCTCTGCCCCGATTTTTCCGCCGAACTCACCATCGTGCCAGTGCTTGACACACTGCGACCTTGACTGCCACACCTCGCTAGTAATGCTTGGGTTTTTAAAACACCCTATTCTTCTCTCGCATGGAAGGCATAGAGAGAGTGGGAGGGAGAAAATGAGAGAGACAGAGAGTAGGAGGGAGGAGTGAGGCACCGGAGTCGGAGCCCGTGACATGGAGGCGAAGCTCGTCGTCGGCGACACGTGGACGCCGGGAGAGACTCGTTGGAGCTAACCGGAAAAATATGGAACGCCAACAAACTCAAATCGGTATGCATTATCCCCCTCTTTTCAAACCCTAGAAGCATGACTAAGGTTGATACTAAGGTGTAGAACATCATGGTTGAATGAGAAACAAGAATAGCATGCCTGTGATATGATTTGGGATTTTACAATGATTTACATGATTATTAGGAAATAAAGTTGATAAATGAGTTTCATATGAAATCCATGCTAGAAATATGTTTTACATATCCAATGAAGTATGTTTTTATGTTTTGGACATAAGGAATGTATGTTTCCAAGTTTTGGGGTGTTATGTTAAGATTCGGGGATTTTTCATTCATGGGTTCAGTTGTTTGGTTTTTCTAAACTTTTCACGTAAGAGTCAAGAAGAAATTCCTAGCGGAACTCGCTAGCATAGATGCATCTATTTTAAAAAGATTTTGTTGAGTATTGTAAGAACCACATAGAGGCTGATTAGCTATATCAACAAGGGGTAGTGAGACCTCTGTGTAGTTGGGGATGAGTCGTAGGCTATGGTTGCCAAGTTGGTTTGAGGGGTGAGCCTCGTAACTGTATGTTGTTGTAGTACTGTAGGGCTCGGGAAATAATGAACCCGAAGATCCCTTAGTGTAGGTGTTGGGTGGGCCGGGGTCAGAGTCCACAGATACTCGGGCACTCAAGGGCATCATAGAGTAGACGCACTTCGTGCTTGTACCAGTGAGGGTACGCTACATTGAAGCTACGGTATGGACAGTTGGACTCCTATGCGAGGTGGTTCACCGTGACACTACAGTGTGGACGGGGATGGAACCTCGCCAACTACTTGAGGCCAGGTCGGTCACCTGTGACCAGAGTGATACGACAGGTTTTATTAAGACAGTGTGAGTATGTGGTTTTGAGTTAGAATCAAGCTGTAATCTAACTTTTGGTTTTGAGCCGATTCTAGCCGAGTTAAGACTTGGTTTTGAACCAGTTTCTAGTTGTGATATTATTGTGATTTATGAGATGAGATTAGTTGTTATTTGGCTGGTCTCTAGTGGAGAAATTTGCCTCTTGGAGATGCATAAAAAGATTTGCAAAGATGTATAGAATTTCCAATAAAAGAAAGAAAGTTGATTTGAAAAGTGTGCATGTGATTATAAAAAGGAAGGAAAGAAAAATGGTTTGAAAAGGGCATGATTTGTAAATGGATTATCGTTTTGTAGTTTATTTTAGTTATAGGGATTTTTCTACTAGTTTTGGTGTGTGTTTTGGGGCACGTACTAGGTGACATTGATGTCACTCATGCACGGTTTTAAATTATTTTGTTTCAGGTGCATAGTTGGAGCTGTAGCCTTGCTCTGGTATGATTTTCGAAGTCACTTAGCCGCACACAGGTCAGGGTTATGTTTTGAAATTATTATTTAATTGTTATTTCAATTAATTTAAATTTAAATAAATTTTTTGGTAGCTTCTGTACTATTGTGTAGCTCTAGGGCGTTATAGAGTGGCATCAAAGCTCAGGTTCCCTAAGTGCACCAGCTTAGCAGTGTCTGGTTAGTGACTCCTTGAAGACTACATAATGAAGAATATTTGCACCTAATGTGTTGTTGGTATGTTTGTTTGCCTGTTGTGCTGGCAGATTGCCGCCTGGGGGACGAGGCAAAGGCGGCTTTCCCACTGCAAGTTCTAACGAAGAGCAAGATAGCAAATGGGGAGGAATGCATCAAGAGTTGAGCCGCATGATGTAGGGAATTGTCCAAACTTTGGTTGACACTGTAGAATTGGCAGCTTGACTTGAGAAGGATCACAAGTTATTCCTGGAAGACCACACCAAAGGGAAGGAGAAGGTGCTAACTCGACAATGTTCTACTGCATGGGTGAAGAGCTCTAATAGTTCTAGAAACTCTAGGAAGAAGAGAAAAGGGCATTCAGAGCTCGTCACTAGGAAGGGACGTAGGCCTTCTAGGAGAGATGGTGCTGGATTGTTATGCCCCAAAATTTCCACCATAATTTAATCAAATCAAATTACGGGAAAATTAAAGCTAAACAGTAAACATCTAACTACCAGGAACCTGTGTGTGTGGCTAGGGGTCTCTGATTTAAATGCACTACGCTAAACCAATCGCATGTCTACACCTGCAAGCCAAAACCACAAGGAAAACGCATGAGTGACCAAAGTCAACCAGTACTCACCCCACGAAAACCGTGGAAAACAAAACTATAATCAATTTTCCTTTTAAATTCATTTTACAAACCATTTTCTCAAAACCTCATAAATCAGGCCCAAACTGGCCGAAACCACAACCAGGGCTGTACTAGACCAAAGCCACAAACAAAGGCTCTCAATGGCCAAAACCACACATAGTGAGTCGGGAAGCCCAGCGCCAGGCAACCTAACTCTGGCCACACGCAGTCCACTGAGGAGCGACCCTAGCGTTCTGCACTACTAAGGTGATGGCTACCCTGTGTAGAACCCCTCCCTAGGAAGGTTGTCCTGTCTCTCAAGACGCTACCAGCTACGGGGCACGTGTCCCACCTACACTGGCCACCACAGGGTACGTCTCCTCACAGCGTCCTACACACATGATGCTCAGGAGGGAGTATCAAACCTCCACACTCGACAACACCCGAGCCTCAATGCTCACAGCAATAGTAGGAGTATCATACCTCCCCATTATGCCACAAGACACCTCAACCCACGGACCACAACCCTAGCCTCGAAACAACAGTCAAGGAGTCTCATACCACCAGGACCAGACGCCCCTCAGCCTCAGGTATCTCGGCCCTCGATCTCAACCAGGGAGTCGTGCCCGACCACCAGAGAATTTCGTCACAATCCCTAGTCTTGACGACATGGTCCCACACTGTCTCGGCCAGCACACAGAAAACCAGGAAAACGTTTTCCAAACTAGGCCAACTATTTCCTTGTAATCCAATTCCAAAACCATTTTTATATCCTTTGAAGATTCTTCCAAAATCTCGGTAAAAATGGCGCATCGGGTGTCCCAAGGGACCACCACTAACAGCCCACAATCCCATCTCAATGGGACAAAACACAGCAATCCAGAAAGCCATCGAAAAACCCATTTTATAAGAACATTTAGGCCTAGATTTAGCATGCCGAAAATCAGATTCGGTATGCCGAAATCTGCTAATTCTGTCGACTAGGGTGATTCGGCAAGCTGAATCGACCGCAGGACCAAACTCACTGAAAAACAGTATACCGGACGAAATTCACTGATTCAGTATGCCGAATTCTGCGAGACCACAAAATGGTCCAAACCCAACTGTCCGAAATCACCCCAACTGGGACCTCCAATCGGACCCACTAAACAAACACCAAAAATCTTGCATAAAACATATGGTGTAGACGCTTGAGTCTACTCCAAAACCGAACAAACAAAACTAAAATCCATTCACCATGCATCACAAAATAAAATAGGAAAGACAGAAGGGTCAAAAGGAACCAAAACGCAACCACTGGCATAAATGCACCATAAACTCTCAATAAATCACAATAAATTCTAGGAAAGTAAATTTTCCTAGATTCTATGCAATCCTAGCATTTTCTACCAATTTCATGTGCTCTATTACATGAGGTGGAGATGCGTACCTAAAAAATGCCTCCGATGATCTCCGATCGACACCAGCGAGCTCCAGCGCAACCACAGCCATAGGAGCACTTCACGGCCTCGCCACGACCACGGGAGCATGCCACACAAGCTCCGCGCACCTCCCCGAGCCCTCTGTTTCACTCCCTCAACCTCTATCTCTCTCTCTCGACGTGAGCGAAGAGGAAACGAGGGAGACGAGTGGAAAGGAGGATGGGAAAGGAGAAGGAAGAGTGTGGGGGAAGAGAAAGAATGTGGGGTAGGAGGAGGAATGCGCCGCCGAGGAGGAATGGAAAGGAAGAAGAAGGAAGGATAAGACGGCGATGGTGAAGGAGAAGTGTGGTGCGGCTTATAAAGCCTATGCCTGCAATAGCTGGAAACGTGCTCACCTACGCGTCTCAGCCATCAGCACACTACACAAGCAACCAACCACACCGCCCAACCACCAGCCACAACCAACATCCCACAAATGCGGGCCCCACGGGGACCCCACACCTAGGCCCTACATGGACCCGCACTCGGGCCCCACATGCACAGTGCCACAATACACAGTGCCAAACCACGCATAGGGACACGCAAATAGAAGCCGGCCCACGAGGCTCAAGCCCAAGAGCACAAAACCACACAACGGGCCTTGGAATAGTAACACCCGTCCAAGAATAAAATTCATAAAATGTAAATAATTACAAAATGAATTTTACGGGTGTTACATCCTAACCACCTTAAAAGTCGATTTCGCCCTCGAAATCACTAGGCGAAAAGGTACGGGTACTGGGCTAGGATAGCTTCCTCACGTCCCCACGTGGCCTCCTCGGCTCCATGATGCCGCCACCACACTAAGACCAGCAGAATCGCCTTGTTCCGTAGTACCTGCTCCTTACGGTCCACAATCTTGACAACATCCTCTACAAAGGACAAATCTTCCTAGAGCCCTTCTGGCTGAACTGGGATCACATGAGAAACGTCAGCCAGGCACTTCCTCAACATGGAGACATGGAACACGTCGTGCACGGACGACTTCTTTGGTGGTAGATCCAACTGATAAGCAACTTCACCGATCCTCTGGGTGATCTAGTACGAGCCAATATAGCGAGGACTCAGCTTGCCATGCTTCCCGAACTGCATGACACCTTTGGTCGGTGACACCTTCAGGAACACATAGTCTCCCACCAGAAACTCCAGTGGTCTCCGCTTCCTATCGGCGTAGCTCTTCAGCCGACTCTGTGGTGCTAGCAACCTACTCCTGATCAAATCCACCTTGTCTGCATACAGCTGCACAAGCTCAGGCCCAATCAACTAACGCTCGCCCACTTCGCTGCAGCAAACCGGTGATCTGCATGACCTACCATACAAAGCTTCGTACGACGCCATCCCGATGCTCGAGTGATAACTATTATGTAGACGGTTGGGATGACCTACCAAGGGCAAATGGTCTTCCCAACTCCCTTGAAAGTCTAAGGCACAAGCTCTGAGCATATCCTCTAGCGTTTGGCTAGTCCTCTCTGTCTGACCATCTGACTGAGGTCAGCAACAACTCTATTCATGCCAGGCCACCAAAAGCTCCGCTTCAGGTCTCGGTACATCTTCGTACTACCAGGGTGTATAGTGTACCTAGACCGATGCATTTCATCTAACAACCTTTGCCTGGCCTCCTCATGCTGGGGCACATACAAACGCATGTCATAAACTTCAGCTTTCCATATGCCCCAATAAAGAAATGAGGCTCTCCACCGGCCTCATGCTTCTCAAACATAGCCTGAACAAACAGATCCAACTACTAACAGGAGACAATACATTCTAACAGCTTAAGGCAAACAGACAAGTTGGCCACCCAGGCACCAACCATTCCCCGAGCTTGCCACTTCGTCCTATAGCTCACCAGATCCTCCAACATGGTCCACTCCTTGACCATCAAGCTCGCCATCACGTGCATGCGTCGACTCAGGGCATCGACAACCACATTGGCCTTGCCAGGATGGTAGGACAGGCTGAAATCATAATCCTTCAAATACTCCACCCAGCGGTGCTGCCTCAGATTGAGGTCCCTTTGTGTGAAGATATACTTCAGGCTTTGATGATCGGTGAAGACCTCAAACTACTCGCCATAAAGATAGAGTTGCCAAATCTTGAGAGCGAGCACTACTATAGCCATCTGCAAATCGTGGGTCGGGTAGTTCTTCTCATGATCCTTCAGTTGGCGCGAAGCATATGCGATGACATCGCCATGCTGCATCAGGACACACCCTAACCCAAAGCCACAGGCATCACTATACACAGTGAAGCCACCACTTCCAGAACGCAAAGTCAACGTAGGGGCAGAAACCAGACGAGACTTCAGCTCTTGGAAACTCGCCTCACAATTCTGGTCCCAGTAAAAATGAACACTCTTCCTAGTCAACTCTGTGAAAGGCATGGCTATGGAGGAGAAATCCTTGATAAACCTCCTATAATAGCCCACTTGACCCAAGAAACTCCTGATCTCCAACACTGTCTTTGGTCGCTCCCAACTACTCACTGCCTCCACTTTGGCAGGTTCCACTCTGATGCCTTCCCCAGAAATCAAATGGCTAAGGAACATGACTTCGCTCAGTCTGAACTCATACTTGGAGAATTTGGCGTACAACTGATGACGCCTCTGAGTATCCAAAACCACCATCAAATGCAAGGCATGAGTCTCAACATCAGGAGAATAGACCAACACGTCAACAACAAAAACCACAACGAACTGGTCCAGAAAAGGGCTGAAAATCCTATTCATCAGATCCATGAACGCAGCCGTTGCATTGGTCAAGCCGAAAGGCATGACCGTGTACCGCTTTCGAAAAGCAGTCTTCTGAATGTTTGGGTCTCTGATCCTCAATTGGTGATACCCTAACCTCAGATCAATCTTCAAGAACACCGATGCAGACTGCAACTAGTCGAACAAGTCATCAATGCGGGGCAAGGGATACTTGTTCTTTATTGTAATCTGGTTCAGCATCTGATAATCTATACATAGTCAGAGCGAACCATCCTTCTTGCAGATGAAGAAGACAGGCGCTCCCCACGGAGACACACTTGTCCTAATAAAGCCCTTGTCCAGCAACTCCTGCAACTGAGTCTTGAGCTCTCGCAATTCCGCTTACGCCATGCAATAAGGAGGCTTTGACACAGCACCAGAACCTAGGATTAGATCGATCGAGAACTCTACTTCCATGTGAGGTGGCATACTAGGCAAATCGTCAGGGAAAACGTCGGGATATTCACACACCACAGACAAGCTTAGGCTCACCCTGACACCCACCTTGCACAAAGAAAGACCCATCCTCAGGAGACTCAAAATAAACTCTCCTCCAAGCACAGTTGATCAAAGCGGACTGTTGCGCCAACCAATCCATGCCGAGTATCGCATCGTACTCCTGCATGTCCATCACGATCAGGCTGGAGTTGAACTCATTGTCATTCAGCGTCAAGTCGACAAACCACAGATATCTCCATGCCAAACTATGCTCCCCCAGCGATGTTGCCACGCTGAGATGAAAGGCGAGTCGAGCAGGTCTCTCTCCCAACTCTGCCGCAAATGACTCAAAGATAAAGGAGAAAGAACTCCCTGAGTCAAACAACACTTTGGCCATCCGACCAGCCACAATAAAAGAACCTGATGGCCAAACAAAACAACACCACACATCCATTCAATCAGGCAAATGTCCAGATTACAAGGAGATTACAACATATCT
>JAMKQA010029965.1:0-12711 GCA_024699735.1 Posidonia australis
TTTGGATTTTCTATTTTTTGGATTTTTTTTGCTTATTTTTTGGTCTTTTAAATTTTCTATTTTTTGGTTTTTTTTTGTGGGAGAAGGAAATTCTTCCATGAAGTTGGGAAAAAGAAGACATTGTGGATGGAAACTTTGAAAATTTGAACCCTCATGCACTCCCAAGCTAGAAGATGTTTCAGGTTTATCTCAGTACTAACTGTCTTTAGTCCTAGGTTCTTGTCCCTTTCTTCTAAGTTTGTTGTGTAGGGTGAGAGGAAAGGAGGTAGTGTCTTATCCTAATACTTTTGCTAGAGATTTGAAGCTCTATTCTCTCAATCTAAGGTTGAATTCTATTGCACTTTTTCAATTCTCAATTTTTCTATTTCGACTTTGGACAACTTCTTTATTGTCGTCTTTTCATTCTTTTTTTTTTTGGACAACTTCATTGCTGTCTTTTTTTCCTTCTTTCTTTTTTCATCGATGGACAGTTTCTTTGATGCCTTCTTTTCCCATTTTTTAAATTTTGGTAGGTATCTATCCATCACTACTGACTCAAATTTATGCTATGATAGTACACTTGCCGAGTATCACTAGTCTCACCCTCATTTTAAGTGTTCAGTCAATAGATATTTATTATTGATAGACCCAATCATTTCTTTTATTTTGGTTCACTTTCCTCATTTTTGAGTTTCTAGGTTTAGCCTTGGACATCTACCTAATCACAACTTACTAAGATTTACGTTAGGATAGCATGTCCGACTCATAGGAAGTGTGTGGACTTGTTCATGGATTGGAAGGGAACTCTTGAAAATTTACCTCCATCTCAATGTTGGACCCTTGATCCCCTTTTTCAACAAAATGTTCATGAAGTGAGACTAAGGATGAGATTCCTAAGTCTTGGGAAACAACCAATTCACAAGCTCATGCAATCTATTGGTTCAGTGTGCATGTCAAGGGTAATACCTCTTGAGGTGTAGTGCATTCCTAGGATGTTCATGCCTAGTGCGATCATCTCTGGCCAAATAATAGGCATTGCCTGGATATGCCTTAATCACTAAGTATGGTTCTTCCCAGTTTGGTCCTAATTTCTTATGCTTACGTGGTAAGATTTTCTTCTCATTAATCTTTTCATTATTATTATTATTATTTATTTATATTACTACATGGAGGAAGAGGATGTTTTATTTACATATATTTCATACACAAACAAGAAAAATAATAAAAGAAAAGAAAAGTTTGTTTACAATAGTTAAGGGAGATGCCCCTAATGTAACCTCCATCAGTAGAAGCTTCTGCTTGATTCATATCGAGAGACTAGCTTCATGCTCGATGGCACCCTCTAACCTTTTCTATTAAGGCATCTCACTCGATTCTACCTTTCTCGATCCAATTGTAGACAATGTCCTTAAAAATCCAATGGTCTTCTAAATTATGCCCATGTCTTCTATGGTACGGACAATATTTATTTCTGTAGCAATTTATTCCTTCAGGTCTTCAAGGCAAGAGGTTGATTGCTTCGGTTTTTGCCATTTCTACAAGCATGTCTGCCAATGTGATTGGGATGGGAGGATAACTTGCGCATCTTGGTCTTTTCGACTGTTGCTATGGAGTTGCATAATGATGGCTGCCCCTGTCGTTGTTGTTTCTTTTGAAGTGGTTGCCATTTTGTCGATAATCTTGCATTTGAGGAGGATGATCCCATTACTCCTAATTTCCAACTTGGACATGATGCACAGACTCTGTGTGCCCTTTGTCTCTTGGAATTCCTTGCTTTTGAATTCATACACATTCTCCTTCATAGAAGCAGTCACCTCATAGAGTGCAGTTATAGAAGGATAATATGCATTTGCTATCCCTCTTATCATTGGTCCAGTTGTGTTTGCAATTAGTGTTTATATAACTTGCCTTTTTGGGATGTCTAAGTCCAATTTAGCAATCATTTCTCACCATCTGTTCACAAAAGTAATCCATTCTTCGCCTAGCTTTATGTTCTCTCTCCATAAGTCATCAAAAGTCAGCTTCGAAGCGATTTTGTATTGGTACTTGGCCAAGAAGCATTCCCTGATCTTGTTGAAGTTACTGAGTTCTTCCTTTGATAGGGTCATGAACCATTCTATGGGTTCGCCTTCTAATGAATAAAAGAAAAGGTACATAATAAGCCCCAAGTCATGAAAGTATGGAGCTGACTCCATTTGAAACCGAATGATGTGGCTATATGGATTGGTGATCCCATCAAACTTCGGAGTTTTAGGATACTTGAAGCCAAGAGGGAGCTGGGTTTAGGGGAATTTGCTCATATCAAAGGTTGTATGAGCTTTTGTCTAAACTCCTAAAGAATTCAAAATCTTCCTCAATTCTATTAAATTATTGAATCCACTATGAGCTTGAGAAATTAATGCTTGGTTGGCATACAGCTAATGAATACTGTCTTGAATGTTCTGATCCAACTGATGTTGGTGAAAAGGAACCTGGTGATGAAAATTCCTCTCTGGTTGACTGGAGAATATTGGATTGACTCTTTTTCTATACTCACCATGTGGTTGCTGCTGTGGTTACTCAAAGAACAAAAGGTTGGCCTTTGTTTGAAGTTCTCTATTCAGATCATTTCTCTATTGTAGGTGTTCGATATTCGACGATGCATTTCTGAGCTATCTCTGGTATAGACCTTTAGGGATGTGGCTTACGGCAAGCCTTCGTACTCCTTCATGATGAAGGTGTTGACCTTCATGGAGATCATCATCTTGTTGATTTGACATCTTTTATGGACTAGGGTGTGATGTGTCTTATTTAATTACCACAAGTGCATGACGTACTATGCAATACATGGCAAATACAAGTCAAATCCCATAGAGAAAATTGTTTTAGAATCAAAGATTTATTACCAGTTATTGACAAAGATTTGATAGAATTAATGTAACAAAGAAAAGTCTAACACTAGATTATTAGGATGTTATCAAATGAATTAAAACTTAGGGTATCGAATCCATTTATATAGAATTGAGAATACATAATCATGTTTATTCCCTTCCTCTCTATTGAAATAAATAACTAAATTTAATGATTCTTATCTTAACAAGCATAATCTATATGCAATGCACTATAGACTATCAAGTCAAGGAATAAAAACACACAAATCAAATGACATATGATAGAATTGAGATTACATACACAACCTCCAATTAAATCTTCCCTAAGTATAGACTAAAAAGATGAAATCAATGTTAATCTATCAAAGTTTTTTGATTCATTGAATGATCTATGTAATACACATTCAGTAACGACCCCCAAGTCGCTACCACTAAACCTAGCAACAATTTTTCTTTCTTATTATTTGTTTTATCTTTATCATTAACCAACAATTACACTAATGATGTAACTAAGGCTAAGTACTCTCAACAGGAAATAAAACTAATAAACTACAGAAATAAACTAAACTATCACTCACCTAGATCCCTGATGTGTGGTGGCGTGACTCCTCCTATATGCACTAGAAACCAATAGCTACTATCCTACACCTGCCAAAAACCCACAAAACAAAACACATGAGAGTGACCACTCAACGGTCACCTAGCACGCACCCCACCTACAACTCGACAACCTATGCCGAGGGAAACCAAGCACAGGCATCACACCTGGATGCCGACAAACCAAAAGGACAATCTACCGACGCCCAGCACACAAGCACTGACATCCCTCTCGGATGCTGCAACACCAAACTAGGCAGTCTACCACTGCCCAGTAGGCCACAAAATCACAAAACCATGCCTTTAATACAATTTCTTTCCTTTTCCTTTTCCTTTCAAAACCACATGCGTGCACTTTTTAAAACCTTTTATGCATGCCCAAGAAAGCTACTCTCGCCCTCTCAAGCCCAAAACAACACCAAAAGCACAACTACAAAGACTCTACTCTGCACAATATGGTCCCCTCTGGACCTAAGCACACACCAAGCCACGTAGCCTCTGCTCCCACAACAACGGTGCCACTGCTCCCAAACACTACGCCTTAATAGACGCTAAAACAACAGCCTCCTCTAGGCCTAGAGCCTAATTTTCCAAACCATGACTCTGCACAAACACAAGCACAAACAGTGTGTCAAACTGCCCGACGCCAAGCAGACAACATTGGCCACAAGCAGTCCACTGAAGAGCGACTACAGTGTCTGCACTGCCACTGTGTGCCCCCTTGTGCAGGAACCAACCACCGTCCCACGATTCTCCCTCTATGGAGAACCCTTAACAAAGCCAACCCCTCCTTGGGAAGGCAGTCCTGTCTCTCATAACAATACCAGCTACGGGGCCCGCGTCCCACCCTCACTGGCCACATAGGGTACGCCTCCTCACGATACCCTCCACACGATGCTCAAGAAGGAGTCTCATACCCCCACACCCGACAACACCCGAGCCTCAGTGCTCACAACGACAGCAGGAGTCTCATACCTCCCCGTCATGTCACGAAATACCTCAACCCGCGGACCACAACCCTAGCCTCGAAACGACAGTCAAGGAGTATCATACCTCTAGGACCCAACGAGTCTCCGCCTCAGGTATCTCGGCCCCCAACGTAAACAAAAAACACCAGAAAACTCTTTCCAAAACCACTTTCAAATATGTGTACTCTTTTCTTTCCAAAACTCTCTTTTTGGAAAACCCTTTTTCAAAAACCATTAAATATCCTTTAAAACTCAAGCAATATTGTGCCCAACAACGACACGGAAACCAAAGGCCAAGAAACCACAAACAAAACATAGCCTCAACAGCTCTCCCGTCAGGCTCAGGCAAAAGCAACTTGGGAGCGTCTGGGTTCGCGAGCACTACGCTCAACCCACAACCACAACCCAAGAAAAACACCAACAGCAAAGCAAACACGACTAGAACTCACATGCTCTGGTGCTAAGTGTAAGACACCTACTAGCTCGTGTCCCTCGAGAGCACAGCCAGATCGGCTCAAACACCTGGAACAGTGCCACTGAATACTCCATTCAGTGCACCGCACACAAAACCACACAAAATCCTAGACCTAGGGACACTATCATTATCCCTAAAGTCCACTCTAAACCATATGGGGAAAGAATCTACTATTTCTAAATCATTTCATCTTTTATTTTACCCATACCCCAGGTGAAATCTTGCTAATTCATTTTTAAGCAAACCCTAGAATACAGGATATATATATATATATATATATAAATCAAAAGATAAGATAACTTAATACAGGATCAGCGCCTGAATTGGCAGATCGAGAAACCACTCAGTCGACCGAAAACCCCTAATTCAGTAAACCGAGAACGTTTGGTCGACCGAACCAGAAATTCTGTCAACACCCAAGAATCCCAAAACGGCAGACCAAATAAATTCGATTGACCGAACCAAGGGTCGAGGGGACAATCTACAATAAAAACGGCATACCGAAATAATTCGACATGCCGAACCAGGCGACTGCAGGGCAACCCAAAATGGGACCCAAAGCCCAATCCTGTAAACCACTAATCCAAACCATGCAAGCAATATATCAAAATGAAGATCTCAACGAGATCTTCCAAACCAGACAAACAACACCGAAATCCATCAAGCGGATCTCAAGAAAACCACAGAAAACACAAAGAGAATACTATTCACCCCGAACCATAAACACGGCCATAAATGGCCCACAAATGCACAATAAATTCTATAAAATTTACTACAATTACCAACACACTAACATGCACCTATGGTACAAATTTGGAAACAAAATAAAATCTACGGGGTGCGTACCTCCACCGAAGATGCGGCGACACGAGACGAATGGCGACGCTCCTCCTCCAGCTACGAGCTGCTCCTCTCCTCCACGCGACGATGGAGGCACAACGACGGCTGCAACCTCCTCCTCCTTACCATCTCCCTCTCTCTCTCACAATCCCTCTCTCCCTCCCGCCTCCCCTCTCTTTGCTCTCCCTCTCCCATGTGCGAGAGGAGAAGAAGAAGAAGAAGAAGAAGAAGAAGAAGAAGGGGTGGGGGTGGGGCCTGGGAAGGGAAAGAAAGAACGGAAAGAGAAAGAAGGGAAGGAAAGAAAGGAAGTCGCAAGCACAAAACCAAACCACGGGACCTTCCACGTCCACGTGACTTGTGCCACCAGGGACCCACCACCAAACCTCCACAGCCCAAGAGAAACCACAAAACTCCTAATAGGGCTAGCACAACACCAAAACCACTCTATGCCAAAAGGCCAGAAACCTACAATCCAAGCGTCAAACACCACTAAGAACGTGTTCTACGTTAGGCATTGGGACCCCTAAAGCCCAACGTGCCTGAATTTCACCTTAATTATTTGGCCAAGCACCACTCCTAAAACCTGGGTCATTACAGCCTAACCCCCTTAAAGGAATTTCGCCCCTAAAATTCTCTAGGCGAAACACCAAGGGCACCAAAATTAGGACATCACTTGAACGACCCAGACAAGAACACAACGATGCCACCCAAAATCCATGACCTGTAGGAGAAATCTCCGCCTCACAGAGCCATTTCATCCTACTTAGGTCCAAGGCGACACCAAGGACTCAGCTCTCCTTGAGTCCGAACACCACCGAGATCCTAGGTGAAATCCCTTTCGGACACAAAAATCTCCACCAGAGGCTCCAATGTAGCGTCTCCCAAAGTCACGAAACATCCAAAACACCCTCAGAGACACACAAACCACAGGATTGACCGGGTGCAACAAGTTCTATCCACGCTTCCGCTGCACCACTCTGATGCACAACCTGGTGAACAACCACTGAACTCCATACCTTGTGCTCAGCAACGACTCTCATTACCCTGAAAAGCCCCCTCCAATCCAAGGTATATGAGAAATCCGGCTACTAAGACACAACAAAGCTCTTCACAGATCTGGAGTGCACCGACAAACTAGCCAACCATGTGTTGTCTGTCTCTAGGAGCTGCTTCCCAGATCGACACTCTACTGGATCCAGAGCACAACTTCCACTGTGGCCAACACCAAAACATATAGGTGGACAGTTCCTCCTGTGATCCTCCCAGCTGGCGAGAACTACAAGACACCTCGTTGCCTCATCGCAATAAGAACTAATCCCAACCCAAAAAGATATTTGGTGGACTCATTACTGCTCATTGCGACGGTAGCCTTGTAGGTCTAGACATGAGACCGCCAAAACACACTTAGACCACCTATTAAGTGTGAAGCTCACGTCAAAGATACTACAATCTAGAGTCCAAGGCCACAAAAGTCACTATTCCCAGTGAAACAACCACACCAATGGTAAGGACCACTCGGGAGTCAAACTCAAATAGATCTCCACTCCAAAGCAACTCCCAGCAGAAGTGTCCAAACCAACACGAGCCGTTCCTCCTCCCTCGGAAGACTTCTCCATGGTGCCACAATCCCGAAGATACTTCTGCTAGATCCTTGAGAATAGTTACACCCAAATCAAGAAACAGCCACCTAGAGGAAAACACGTGGGATCACACCCACCGGCTCGACCAACAACGCCACCAAACGAGATGGGCAGCCAACTTCACTTGACTCTCCCCATCTCCGTCGTAGAAACCCAAAACCCAACAACAAACACAGGAGAAAGAAGATCTCCATAGGTCGGATTGTGTTACGCCATCTAGCCTCCAAGCAAACAAGAAAATCAACAACAGGACACCCAAAGGAAACACTGGAGAAAAATCTCCACCGCCCAAATGGCACAAAGCCACTCGAGCCACAACCCACCAAGACCACTGGGTATCCCGACAAGATACTCCAAAACAACACACCACAAACAACACATCGAGCTATGCCATTCCATGGCCAAGTCCCAAACAACATGTGAGACATAGTCGCACAACACCAATGCGCGATTGTACGCGCACCACCCTCCCTCAAATACCCCATCCTCAGGTAGAGCATCTGAAAGGAACAACACAGGCTTGGGGAACTCACCAAAGCCACCCCCAAAACAACAACATACTCTTGGGGACCCATTGAGTCACCCAGAGGCCACAATAGACAGTTGGGGACCCACCGAGTCACCCAAAAACCACAACAGACAGCTAGGGACCCACCGAGTCACCCAGAAACGACAACAGACAGCTGGAGACCCATCGAGTCACCCAGAAACCACAACAGACAGGTGGGGATCCACCGAGTCACCCAGAAACCACAACAAACAGCTGGGGACCCACCAAGTCACCCAGAAATGATAGGAGGATGGAACTCAAAGCATCCTCCGCAACCACCACAAGGACAACAAGAACAACACATCTGGAAAGCCTTACGCTTCACCCAAATGCGACAATAGGAGGACGGAGCTGCAGGCATCCTCCCGCACAGACACCAACAACAACAGACAGACGACCGACGACAACCATAGACCACCGACAACAACAAACACCAGCAAAACAAACAGCAAACAGACAAACAGGCAAACAACAACAACAAACAAACAAACAAGAAGCAGTAACAACTATGGAGGGTACACCTGAGGCAGAAAACTGCGGCACCCAACCCTCCACAGCAAAACACCAAACTGCTCAGCATTAGGTGGTGTCTAACCCCCGTAAAGGAAACACGTCCTCTGGTCAACAGATGGAGGTCGCCTAATCCCCCTCAAAGGAACGAGGCACCTACTCTGCAAGCGCCCTACCTCCACGCAGGTGTAGCATGCCAAGTAGACCAGGATCCTCAGCGAACGGGAACAACCTCTAGGCAGCGTGACTCGTCTGACCACACGCACCACTGGGCCTCCTACCCTGCCAATCATCACAGAGTCATGCCCAAAGAACAACCACCACCACACCCACGGGTGACACAGTGCTTAGCCCACGCAAAACTCGTGGGCAACACCACACCACACCCCCACAGAGTTGAGGAGATCCTAGCAAACCGCTCCACAGGAGTGAACATCGCTTCATGCTCTGCTCCCAACTGCTATCTCTCAAGCAACACTACCAAATTAGTGATCACAAGATATCAAACCACTAGGAATCCTTCCAACAAGGAGTCAACGTCCTTCTACAATCGAGATTACAAACCGTCATTCCCATATTCCTCGTGGTCCCTTGCATACAATCCTCACTGAACAAGAGCCAAAGCCAAAGACACTCCTCAACACCGCAAGCAAGGAAAAATCAATAAAATCAAGGTGCAGGAATGCATGATATGAAATTCTACAGAGTCACCCTACCTAGTGCCCCTAGGTGGACCTAAGCTATGATACCAACTGTAACGACCCCCAAGTCGCTACCACAAAACCTAGCAACAATTTTCTTTCTCATTATTTTTTTTATCTTTATTATTAACCAACAATTACACTAATGATGTAACTAAGGCTAAGTACTCTCAACAGGAAATAAAACTAATAAATAACAGAAATAAACTAAACTATCACTCACCTGGATCCCTGATGTGTGGTGGCGTGACTCCTCCTATATACACTAGAAACCAATAGCTACTATCCTGCACCTGCCAAAAACACACAAAACAAAACACACATGAGTGACCACTCAACGGTCACCTAGCATGCACCCCACCTACAACTCAGCAACCTATGCCGAGGGAAACTAAGCACAGACATCACACCTGGATGTCGACAAACCAAAAGGGCAATCTAACGACGCCCAGCACACAAGCACTAGCATCCCTCTCGAACGCCGCAACACCAAATCAGGTAGTCTACCACTACCTAGCAGGCCACAAAATCACAAAACCATGCCTTTAATACCATTTCTTTCCTTTTCCTTTCAAAACCACATGCGTGCACTTTTTAAAACCTTTTATGCATGCCCAAGAAAGCTACTCTTGCCCTCTCAAGCCCAAAACAACACCAAAAGCACAACTACAGTGACTCTACTCTGCACAACATGGTCCCCTCTGGACCCAAGCACACACCAAGCCACGGAGCCTCTTCTCCCACAACAACGGAGCCACTGCTCCCAAACACTGTGCCTCAACAGACGCCAAAACCACAGCCTCCTCTAGGCCGATAGCCTAACTTTCCAAACCAGGACTCCGCACAAACACAAGCATAAACAGTGTGTCAAACTGCCCGGCACCAAGCAGACAACACTGGCCACAAGCAGTCCACTAAGGAGCAACCACAGTGTCTACACTGCCACGGTGTGCCATCCTGTGCAGGAGCCAACCACCGTCCCACGATTCTCCCTCTCTAGAGAACCCTTAACAAAGCCAACCCCTCCTTGGGAAGGCAGTCTTGTCTCTCAAAATGCTACCAGCTACGGGGCCCACGTCCCACCCGCACTGACCACCACAAGGTACGCCTCCTCACAATACCCTCCACACGGTGCTCAGGAAGTAGTCTCATACCCCCACACCCGACAACACCCGAGCCTTAGTGCTCACAACGACAACAGGAGTATCATATCTCCCCGTCATGCCACGAAACACCTCAACCCGCGGACCACAACCCTAGCTTCGAAACGACAATCAAGGAGTATCATACCTCTAGGACCCGACGAGTCTCCACCTCAGGTATTTCGCCCCCCAACTCAAACAGAAAACACTGGAAAACTCTTTCCAAAACCACTTTCAAATCTGTACTCTTTTCTTTCCAAAACTCTCTTTTGGGAAAACCCTTTTTCAAAAACCATTAAATATTCTTTAAAACTCAAGCAATATTGTGCTCAACAGTGGCACGAAAACAAAAGGTCGAGAAACCACAAACAAAACATAGCCTCAACAGCTCTCCTGTCAGGCCCAGGCAAAAGCACCTTGGGAGCGTCTGGGTTCGTGAGCACTACGCTCAACCCACGACCACAACCCAAGAAAAACACCAACAACAAAGCAAACACGACCAGAACTCACACGCTCTGGTGCCAAGTGTAAGACACCTACTGGCTCGTGTCCCTCGGGAGCACAGCTAGATCGGCTCGAACACCTGGAATAGCACTGAATACACCATTCAGTGCACTGCACACAAAACCACACAAAATCCTAGACCTAGGGACACTATCATTATCCCTAAAGTCCACTCTAAACCATCTAGGGAAAGAATCTACTATTTCTAAATCTTTTCATCTTTTATTCTACCCATACCCCAGGTGAAATCTTACTAATTCATTTTTAGGCAAACCCTAGACCATTCTAATGATTATCTTAATCATTTATGCCATTATGTTTATCCCCCCCAAGATTAATATATACATATATATATATATATATATATATATATATAGGATTGGGATCAGGTGCAATTTACCTCAGAATGTTATTTTGAGGTAAAGTCAATATTAGCTCTTGGATAATCATCCTGCGGTCAATATCAATACCACTTATTTAGAATAGGTGGTTTTCTTTTGGAGAGAGATGATAACGAGTTATTGAAAAGTGACTATAGCAACCGTTTTTGTAGGTGACGGTTGGCATTCTTGTAATTGGGTACTGCTGTAGGAGCCGTGCATCTAGGTGAAGCTTTACATTCTATGAGTTAATGTCCTCTGTGGGATTCTCTCCTTCTCAATCAGCTCTTTTAGTGGCTCAACATTCTGGTGGTTTTCATAAGTTACAGTGTACCCTCCGTGATTTAAAAAACATGAGAAGGGATGCAAGGAAAGATATAATGGATTATGATGCGCAGTTATTGATTGAACACTTTAAATTGATGAAGTTGAAGAATGAATTTTTTTTTTTTTTTGCTTATAAACTAGATGAAGAGAGCAGATTAACACATTGTATGTGGGATGATGCTATATCAACCTAAGATTATGAGCTTTTTGGTGATGTAGTGACTTTTGACAACACATTCAAGACAAATCAGTACCTTATGATATTTACAGCTTTTTCTGGGGTAAACCATCATCAACAAACTGTTTTCTTTGCATCTTCTTTTCTAATTAATGAATCGAAGGAGTCATTTATATGGTTGGTTGAACAATTTAAAGTATGCATGGGTAATGCTCCTTGTAGACAGCCCGATTTTGAAGTCACTTGGCAGCAGGCTCCTCCGGTTGATGCTCTGGTCGCGACCACCAAAATCCTAGCCCACATAGGTCCTAATCAGACCCACACTAGCCCACCTGACCCAATTAAACCTAAAATCCAACAAATCAACCTAAGCCCACTTAATCTAGTTAAAATCCCCTTAAAAATCCAATAAAACCCTAATTTAACAAATAAAACCCATAAACCACAAAATCCAATTAAAATCCACCCAAAATCCCATAAAACCCTAATTAAATAAAATCTGATTAAATCCATTTAAAATCCAGCAAAAACCCTAATCCACTTAAAACCCACTTAAATCAACTTAAAATCCAATAAAACTCTAATTAATCAAATTTTTAAACCCTAATTAAGTGAAAAGAAATTAAAATCCATTAAATAGGACAAAAACCCTAATTTAAGCTTAATTCAAATCAAATCACTTAAAAATCCAAATAAATAAGTAAAAACCCTAATTAAAGTGAAAATCCATTGAAAACATTAATTAATAAAAAATCAAAACCTTAATTAATCGAAAAAACCCAAATAAACACAAAAATCCCAATTAATTAATAAATAAACCCTAATTAATCCAAAAATCCATAAATAAACCCTAATTAACTCAAAATCCCTAAATAAACCCTAATTAAAACTCAAAACCCTAATTAAACACAAAAATCAATTAAATAAAACCTTAAAATCCAAAATTAATAATCACATTTAACTCACAAAATTCTGATTAAAACTTAAAATTAAAATCCTAAAATCCCTAAAAATTCCCAAAATAATTAATTAAAATCAGCTAATCAAACC